>VXBJ01003717.1:624347-836228 GCA_013400055.1 Nycticryphes semicollaris
AAAAAAAAAGAACTAGAGCATCATTGTGATATTGGGCCTCTTCCCAAAGCTCATGCACCAAAAATCTAACAGAGTACACAGGGAAAAGGAGACAGGAATTCTCTCTTCCACATCTTGAGACAAAACTGGACAGGAATTTTCATGAGGCTCTGTAATCAGGTTAAACTTTTTGTTTCTCCTGAGTCAGAAAATCTGAAAATGCTCTGATATTCAGGTGCTACTAAAAATTGTTCATGTTCTGTATGATGTATATTTTTCTATAAATCCCAGAGATGAGGACTTAAGGAAACTCATGGAATATTCAGCACAGTTGATTTTTAGGTGTTTTTTTGGTCAGTCTGAGACACTTTATTCTCTAAATGTATTTAATTGTTCTGGTTTAGTGTGGTAAGTGCATTATGGTTTTTTACATTTTCTAGTGATGTTTATTTTGGTCAAACCCCCTCTTTTTAAGGCAGGGCTCTATAATAAGGAGAACCCTGGCAACATATTGCCGTTTGCTTGAGAAGGTCAGCCTTAAAACTTCAACTGTTCAGAATGTAATTTAGAGTAACCTAACAATTGTAAGATCTGATCCATTTTCTTTGATATCAGTGTATTGTACTGTACTTTTAACAGCTTTTCCTGTTGCTCAAGACAGTTGGCAGCTTCTGTGTTTATTTTTAAAGGAGCATACATCACTCACAGGTAGAAGCTTGAGTGAATTCTGCTTGAGTGCTAATTGTAGTAATTAGGTTTGGAAACGGAGGGATGGAATTAACTAGCTGCCTAAATTGGATTCCAAGAGGCATATATGAGCTTTAGCTTATAAGCTGTGAGTGAGGGTGGTTTAAAAGACCAAGTGATAGTAGGTGTTAAAGATTGCTGGTGGAAGAGCAAGGCAAAGTGAGCTTTAGGAGGGGAAGAGAAGAGGTGTACGATAAAGAGTATAAATAGAGTAGAGCAATTTTCCTCCTTCAGTCTCTGAAATCAGCAGACAGTGTGTTTAAAACACGGGCAGAACCACTGTCACCTGCAAGAAAGGAAGCTGAAATGCAACAACAAGCCCGGAGCCTCTGAAGAGAAGCTCCCACAGGGACTGTCCAAGTGAAGATCCGAGGCGCGGCTTTTTGTTCCAGATTATAGCGGATCATTTCTGGGGGGTAATTTCACATGCATTATCCTTAAAAAGAGGTAGAAGTAGTGGACCTCCTGAAAATTAGTAGTAGTGCTCCACCACGCTGATTTAAATGCTTATTTTCTGGGCAGTGTCAGTGATGAATTGGTCCATTCTACTTTCTGGAAATTGTAGAAGATAGATTAATTTGTTATAATCTTTGAGAGAGATCAATACGTCTTGTGTGGTTTTTTGTGAGGAAATTAAAACCATTGATCTACAGTACTCTCAAATTTTGTAAAGACTTAATGATTGTATTTGTATTCATCTGCCTTTTCTGTGCTATATTTTAGAAAAGCAAAGTTGTTTTTTCTAAATTAGCTTTTAGAGACCTTAGAGGGTTGCCTCGTTTATTATCTGTGTCTAGTCAGATCCTCTTCGCTGTGTGGGTCTTTAGGGGAGAGGGGGAGGAAAAAGTATATAAAAATCGTTTTGTCTTTTAGATAACAATTAATATTTCCTATAAATAAATAAAATGCATAGGAAAAAATTATCCTATGATAGAAAGAGAAAACATAAGTGACTGCTGTCCAAAGAGAAGAATTGGTACAAAATCTGTTCAGAGGGAAAGGGAGAGATGTTTTTATTATGTGCTGACAAGAGGCTGGGAATGAGTGCAATTACCCTCTCTGTTTCCCTTTCCAAGTGTACATCTCTCTGTTGTAAGCAATGCCAAGACACAGAAATCACTACCAAGAATGAAATATTCAGGTGAGTTTATTGCTCTTGTTCTTTGGGAGGTTCTTGATCAGAAACATGGGCACAGCAAACCAGATTAAGCTACCTTATGTCTTACAGCTACTGTGTTTTCCACGGCTCTAAGTAAATATTTATAAGGAATTTTCTGTATAAAACAAAATGGGTTACTTTGAGCTTTTTTAATAAAAAGTTAGTAAATCTGCATGTCGCTGTAAGAGAAGTTAGTGTGAAAGGCCATGTTTGTGCCACCTTGCCTCCCCCCTGAAGAATTACGCTCTCTGCGGTGAGTTTTGAAATATAAATTTGTTAGGTAGGCAACTTGCTCTGAATTATTTCTGAATAAAGTTTGTGAGATCCCAGCTTTTATTTCTCGGTGCTTCTTCTACAGCAAATTAAAATGCACTAATTGGGGGTCCAGATGGGTTCTGAGGATGTTGTCATGCAAGGAAATTGCCTATTGGTGTCATTAAGCATTGTGGTACCTTTTCTATTTGAAGAATACAGGGTTTAATCCTAGTAACTGCACTAGACAGCATGTTCCTGTTGTAGATTTGACCTATTCAATATCTTCCATGCTCAATGGTGATAGGACTATGCATTTTCCAAATAATTGCTGCTTCTGGCAGTCTTGTCACCATTTTAATCTTGAATAACTAATATCTGTCCATCACCTGTGATAATGTGGAGGTTGAAAGATGACTTGGTTTAACAAAGCAGGACTCCCCACAGTTTTCCTTTATCAGCACAATAAGATCTTGATGTGGTAATTAAAAGCCACTTCTTATCTTCTAATCAAATAATGGATTCCAGAAAGGATGGTTCCTGCTGTGTCAGTATGATATTTTTTTAACAGAAGGATGATGAGAACTTACTGGAACGAATTAATATATTTTCTTACTTTAAAAGTTAGATTTAAAAGTAGCAATATAGCTGTTACTTGGATTTATTGGAAGCTGCCATTCAAAAGCAGCAAATAAAGTACATTCTGAGTCTGTTGTGTACCCTTTCTTATACCCAGCTGTAGGGTTTTGAGGGAAAGATTAACAACTGCCTTGAAGGAGGTGGTTTCCGCAGCATCCTGCCAGCTCTAAATCACTTCTCCCCTTTGCAAACAGCTGGGTGAGGTTCATCTGACCAGGAGAATGTTTTAATCCTTACTCCTGATAATAGGTTTTTTTTTTAAATATCTTTTCTGAAGTAGGGACTGCATTAAGCAGGTGACGTGTCAGGAATGTGCCAGATTTCTTACACTGGGCACTGAACATTTCTGCAATTCAAAGTTAATTTGACCAATTGTATTTTAAATCAGTATCTATTTTCTTTGAAACTTTAATGATATAATTAAAGGGGGGGAGGGTGGTTGTTCTACAACCTACAGAGGCTCTTTTGCGATGGGACACAGTTTTAAGCACAGTTGGCAGTTTTTCCTCTGTTTGCATTTCACAGCCTTTGTTTTTTCCTTTGACCTCTGACAAAAATGTTAATTATCTTTGTAGCTTATCCTTATGTGGGCCCATGGCAGCCTACGTCAATCCTCATGGGTACATCCACGAAACCCTAACGGTATATAAAGCCTGCAACTTGAATCTCAGCGGACGACCGTCGACAGAGCACAGCTGGTTTCCTGGGTAATAACCCCTAAAAGACATTTTCTGAGTAACTGACAGGAATTTGGTTGCAAATATATAATTTTTGAAACACGCCATCATTTCGCTCCCGTGAGAAATAGAAAAGTAAATTTAGACTTTTTCAAAATACAGAATAAAATGGAAGATTCAGATAGAAAGTTTTCAGAATTTCTCTTCAATTGTTTGTTTTTTTTTGAATGTGGAAGTCTTATGATATTTAAAATGCAGTCTGGCATCAGAGAGCTATAAAGAGGGAACTGATCATCTGGGAGTTTCTCTGTATCGTTTTGTACAAGCTGCAGCTAAAATCATAATTATTGTTTCCATGCAGCTTGCTTTCCTCATAAAGTAAGTAAAGTGCAAATGAAAACCAGAATAGTTGAATGCAGTTACTTTACTGAAATACTTTATTTTAGTTCTGAAAACTGAATAAACATTGCCTGAATTTAAAAATTATTAACACTTGCATTAATCTGATGACCTTTGGGTTTTTTGCTGGTTTTTAATTAGTCTGCCTCTCTGAAACAGTAGCTGAATTAACTGCCAAGATGTAGAATTTTGCCTAATAATGACAGGTCTTGCATCAAATTGTCACCCCTCTCTGGTAGCTTAAATGTAAGTTTTGTGGGTAGATGTTGGCTGTCTTGAATCACCACATAGCGCTGAGTAACGGGTATGTGACACATCTGTCACAAGATGTGCTTGCTTTGAGGTTCCCTGAAGAAAACTTGTGGCTTATAATATCTGGAGTTAATTTTTCTCATCTTTACGTGTTTTCTCAGCTCTTGAAATATTCACGTTCTGCCTTTTAAAGCTGTGAAAGAAAAGCTCTGTTGCTCTGGGAATGCAGTTCCCATTAATCTGGGGGCAGTGCAAAAATCACTTCTGTTTCCATTAAGGAACTCAGAGAACCGTTTCCTGAGTCTTCTGTGAGGCACACATCGCTTCATCGGACTGTTGCAACGTGCTAATAAATACCCTTAGTTGCTTTCTCTGTTTGAAGGCTGATTATATTTCACTTTATTTTACTTTTAAGATCTGCAGGGGTTTGAGGTGGGAGCTGGGTGCCTTGATTCCTGGAGATTGGGTGTTTTTTTGGAAAATCTAGCTTGAGACCAGTATTGCCTTCTTACTGCTGAGTGAGCTGTGTTTAAAGGAGCTTTTCTTTACATCCTCAACCTTCTTAACATCAACTATTTGGTGTGGTTTTGGTAGATACGCCTGGACCGTGGCCCAGTGCAGAATCTGTGGGAACCACATGGGATGGAAGTTCACCGCTACCAAAAAGGATATGTCCCCTCAGAAGTTCTGGGGCCTGACGCGCTCTGCTCTCCTGCCTCGGATTCCTGAAGCGGAGGAAGACTCAGACCATGATAGATCCCCGTTGCTCTGTCTGTGACCTGGTACCCAGCTTTGGAGTCGATCAGGCAGGTCTCCGTCTCTTCAACGCATCTGCTCAGTCCTGCTTCTGATGCTTATGTGAACTTAAAAACAAACCAAACCAACAACAACCCCAAGAATCCACACCCCCCCACAAAACCCAACCAAACGAGGCGACTCGCTCCATTTGGGTTGGGTTACTGGTGTTTCAGACACACTGGGAGCAGCAGGTTGGATCTTTAAAATGAGAGCTGAGGAGAGGAGGTGGCATCAGACAGCAAGAAATCCATCTGGACAGCTTTGAGACTGAACTTTCTCCTTCTTTGTATAATTTCAGGAAATACTTACTGCTGACAACTTGCAGTGAGAGAAGGTAGGGGGAAACTGAAATTACAAACAGAGTTTAATTTATGCAATATATGTATGATGGTAGAGACCAGTTACTTGCTGCGGATTATCTTCCAGAATATACTTTAAAGTGGTTTTGCTGAGAAATCCCCGTTTCTAACTGTGTGGAGCGCTGCACGTTTTCTGCTCGTGCTGTTTCTCAGACATTTCACTGAGTCACCACTGAGGAGAGCAGGAGATGAAGCACCTCTCCCGACGGATACCGTGTGGGTCATGTCAGTGGCAGAGCTGGAGGTGGCACCTCAAGAGCTTCCTGCAGCTGGAACAGTTGCATTGAGAGGATGCCCTTTGAAAGGAACCCCCCGTGAAGCGTCTGGTCCTTACAAGTTGTCTCATTTATTTGGTCCATTTGACTTTTAGAAGTCTGAAATTTTAAACTGTTTATACAAAATGTACACCCCGGTCCCAGAACGTAAACTTCATTGTCATTTACTGTTGGTTGTGCTTACATTTGCTTTTTGCAATGATTTATGTGAAGATTAGTTTTCTCGGCACAGCTGCCCAGGGGTCTGTGTAGTGCTCTCCAAAACATGGTGTTTTTTCAGTAGTATTTATTTTGACATTTTCTGTCCCTTCACACTTTGATATCATCAAGGAAAATTTCACGTTATCACCCTTACCTTGCAGAGAGCGAAAGTTTCTAAATACATCAGAAATCAGAGGCAGTGCTTTGGGGTTGGTTTTTTTTTGTCTGAAGTGCTGTCTGTTGTACAGAAATCAGGTGCCAAAAAGGGGCAGCTCCTGCCACTGATTTATTGGGGTATTTCCCCCCCCCCCTCCTCCTCAGAAGGCACCTTGGTGATGGAAAGGGAGGATCTCCTCTGTGTGTGTCCTTACACCCTTCTGCCTTTCCATTCTGCAGCGTGTGTCTTTTCTTTCTAAGCTGTGTCATTCACTCTTTGTTCCTTCACAGTAAATCTTTGAGAACTCGTCTTGTTAAATACAGTGACACGAAAACCAGTTGGGATTTTGGACGTGGGCGAGAGCCCAAAGGCAGAGCCCTCTGCCCGCAGCTGATTTGAAGGGGAGAGTGGTTCCTGCTCCAGCGCAGCTGAAAACCACCCCAAAAGAGGCTGAGTAGCTGTTAGGGTAGTTTATTAAGCTAGTTACGTAGAAACTAATGATTGTGTAACTCAGGTTTAGTTCTGTGAAGCCTTCTACCTCTGTGCTTCTGTGATGAGTCTCTCCGTAGGCATCTTTAATACCGTATTTAATTTTCCATGCAGTGCCCTGCCTGGCCAGCGAACTGTGAAAAGCAATACTTGGTTGAGTATCACCCTGAGCAAACAGAGGGTGAAACGATGCCTCATTTTCCTCGAAATGCTGAAACGAGGAGCACTAGTTGTGAGACTGTGAAGCCCCTGTGCTTGGGTAACCACTGCAACCCCGCTTCGCTTTCCCCTCCCGCCCTGCACATCCCCACACACGCTCCTCTTAGCTGTAGAGGTGGGTTCTTTTCCCCTCCCCCCCTCCAAAATACCCAATAATTCCTGTTTCCACTACCCTCAGCAGGGCTTGTGGGTGGCGAGAAGTTTTGAGGGGGCTTCAGAAGTCCCTTCTGCTGCCACTGGATGTCAGGGGTCGCTGCGGGGAACGGGGGTGAGGTTTTCAAGACGCTCGTTTTCTCCGCTATCGCTTAAATTCATCAGCTCTTTTAGGGTTTGTTTTTTGGCTGAGCTTTTTGGTTCGCCTCAGCTAAAACCAGCATTAGGTTGGCAGTGTTCGAATACAAAACAGGCCTATTTTTGGTATTTTGGTGTACATATAGTCAAATGTAAACTAATATAATCAAGTGAGAGGAGTCGGGAGTAAACTCAGCGCTAATTTAACTTTATTGCTGATGATGCTGTTCCATCTGCTTAACCTTCTGTGGAATGTTTGCTGTTCCGAAGTCCCTGACGCTTTCCAGGTTGAAAACAAGCAGAGAAGGTGAATCCTGCCACGGGGGAGGAGCTGGTCGTTGAGTCCCGCACCTGGAAGAGCGCTCAAAACGCCCAGTGTGTGACGTAGGGGGTGAGTGGGGACTCCGGGAGGGTTCTAGAAATTGAGTAATATCTTCTGTGCTGCTTCTCTCCTTTTTTTGGAGAGAAAACTACTAGATTGGGATTGTGGAAGATTACTACTGACAAATATGGATGTTGTGTGCTTTTAAGAGCTAAGTACAAAGGAAATCCCATTTTATGATAATTTCCTAGGTGTTTACTACATTCATTGGTGGGGCTGTAGCTTCATTAATCTAATTGCTGCCAGAAGGGATGATTTGTCCTTTCTCCCCTGCCATCTCCGTCCCTTTTTGTGGAGATGCAGAATTAGGCACTCAGGGAGTGCGTGTGCGTAGGGGGATGTTCTGGCTGCGCAGCCGTGTCCTTGCTGGGGCTGAGGGCAGGAGGAGGGACAGACAGTGGCTTTTGGGGACACAGCCAGCTACGTGCAGTTTGAAACCACTCATTTTTGCAGCCGTCGTTGCAATGGCAGAAGGACATGACACAATCAGAGCCTGTACCAGCGCATGCTTTAGTTTAGTTTTGCGGAGTAGAATCACACTCGCACACTTGGTCTAAGCCCTGGTCCAAATTCTCTGCTGTTTGGGTTTTTAATAATGCTGTTTTTTACGTACGTGCTGCAGCTCATTTTGTGCCCGTCACTGGGTTTGGGGTTTCTTCACCTTGGTTTAAGGACTTTGTGGACGCTGCGGAACCGGAAGCACGTTCTCCGCTTCAGCTTTTCCTCTCTCTCTGTCTTCAGCCACAACTTCTCAGAAAAAAAATCTTGTTGCTTGCAAACATTTGCAAAGAATAAAATTCAGTTTGTTTCAAAACTGGGGGCTTTTTTTGGTTGTGTTTTTTTTTTTAATTATTATTTTTACTGATTGTTGGGGCGGGAAGAAAGAAAATGCTTGAGTTTATATTGTGTTTTCAACTGGTTACCTTTGAAGTGTGGTAACGGAAACTGGAAGAGTTCCAGCATCAAAGGATGTGGAGGCAAAGGACGGAGCAGGTAAGAAGTGACAGGGAGGGAGCAGAGGTTGCTGTTCCCAGTTAATAACCACCATGAAACAGTGAGCTTTTCCCCAGGGGAACCGGAGGCGCTGGTGGAAAGAACTTCAAGCTGCTGAAACCTCAGCTTCTCCCAAGCCTGGTAATTGCCATCCTAAAATTTAGACTGAGGATAGTTTAAGCAGGAAGGAAGTGAATATATAATATATTAGAATAATAAACCTATGTAATATTATAGAGAGAGGTAAATATTTGTCTCCTAAACTGGCAGTGTGTGTGTAGTAATACATATGTATTATATACATTCATACATTACGTTACATATTTTATTATTGTGTTAATTATTAGATGATGTATATAAAATATATAATACTTACACATTTATATATTATTTAGTATAAAATACATTATTAGTTTTATATATATATATATATAAAATAAACTATATATAGTTTTATAATGTTTAGTAGCCAGAGAGAGAGAGAGAGTGTGTGTTTATGTGCACTCAGGGCTCCAATTGTAATGAAAATCACCTTCACCCAGTTTATTTCACCACTTTTTGCAAACTTTAAAGCTATGTCCTCCCAAGCACAGGAGAGTGAATGGGAAATGGTGGTCTCTTACTCTTTCTCCAACAAACCCAAGGTCATGGATGACCTTTGTCACCTCGATACCGCAGCCAGGGCTGGGGACCAAGCAGCAAAGCCACCCAGGCCTTTCTGATGTCTAACTTGAATTAAAATGCATTGCAAATATTGTTTAACTAATTGAGTCAGCCATTAGGAAAGAGCAGTTTTACCTGGCCATACGTATATCGGGCTGCTTCGTCTCTCATCTCCCAATTTGATATTTAAATGGTTTGTACTCCATAAAAAGTATTCAATTGTTATTATTATTTAGAACTCGAGCTGGTACTCCTGGCTTCAGATACGCTATTGGTTTGATTTCATGCAGTTTCATTTTTAATAGGGTTTAATTTCTTAGAAACGTAGGAAAGCAGAGGTGGTGACTGGAAACCTCAAGCGTAGCACAGGTTTTGAATTACTTGAGCCAATTTGCTAACTGTGCCCCATTCAGAGTGGGATCACTTAATTAAGGCTTTTTCAGAACAATTATTTGTGCTGTTTTTCACAAGCGCTGGAGCTTGTAAAATGTTTCCCACTCACGCCTGAACCATCCTCCCTCCCAGCACAGTTTGACCCCCACAACAATTCCAGGTGCTGTAAAGCGTCGCTGCTATTTTACCACCTCCACGGGAGTTGCTTTAAAGGATGTAGTTTTGTGAAATGTTCTTTATGAGACTCTACTCCAGCACTCCATTTTATTACTCCTCTCCCTCCCAAGATTTCAGTAGCTCAATAAAGGAGGTTTCAAATTAATTACATAATTAAATCAAACACCATCCTGTTCTTATGAGATTTGCCTTATTAACAGATAAAAACAGCACTTTTTTTCTTCCCCTGTTCTCTTCCCAAAGTTCTTTTTAAGTTTCAAAATCATTTACTGAAAGTAACTGAATTCCTAGGGGGAAAGAACAACAAAAACCCAAACCCCAAACAGCTGGAAGGTTAACTGTCAGACAGCATAAAGTGCTGGCTTTTGTGACAGCGCTCTGGTGTTACTGCCACCTGGTGTCCCACAGTGGTATACAAGGAACAGGAAATGGAACAATTTCATTAGTTACCATGGCTTTGTAGGAAAACTTAAACCTGTAATAAAATTTACAGACCCAAGAGATGCTCTCGGTTAGAGCTAATTTTTGATTTTTAAAAGCACAGTACAACACCTCCGTTAAAAGCAACCCTTGAGCCCACTCTGAGTTACCAGACCCTGCCCACAAACGCGGTTTCCTTCCCCCACCAGCTTTGACAAACATCTTCACTTACATTTTTCCAAAATGTTTCTGATCTATTTCTTTATTCATTTGGAAGAGCCAAATTCTTCAGGATTTCCTTTCAAACTGAACTCGAGGCGCATTTTTAGTGTGAAGAAACATAAGGATAATTAACACAGAAACAATCCTGGTCTGGCAGATGATAGAATTCTTCCCAACTTCTACCCCAAAATAACCCTGCGGAGTTACCCAGAGAGATAAGAAGTGAAAACATACCATACAGCCCTGCAGTTCTCTAGGGATTTAGTTACTGAAAAACTACTGAAAAGACAAGTTCGTGATACTGGAATGTAAAATGTGATGGTTCATCACCCTTTTAATCTCAAATTCATTCTGGAATTATGGAAAAATAAAAGCTTAATATAGAAAACACACTCCTTTCACACAGTAGGGCAGTTTGGGAACTGCTGGAGTGAGTATTTTGATCTGGTATCCTGCTTTAACTACAAAAAGAGATAAAGCTCGTTATTACTAGATGCTTTGTCACTTTCCTCGGCACAAAACACCAAGTCTCCATCCAGGGGACACAAACACTGTTGGGTTGGGTTTTTTTTTTTTTTAAGTTGTAGCAAAGTCAGAATGGAAAAAAAATCTTGGTCAAAAAGAGGTAGTGAATTTGGCAAGTGACATTTGCCATTACTGCAAAATTAACCCTCTCCTTGCAGAGATCAGTAACAGGAAAACGGTGCTCTCTAGAGATCTTAGGTATGACAAAGACTATACTGGCGGCGAGTACAGTGGCAAAGTATTTACTGGTACCTCAGTTACACTCGTAAATAGGGCAGGAACAGTCCTTTACTAGAATTCAACTTTACAACTTCTTCAGGCAACTCAGCAGTTCTTCTTTATCCATGTGGTACCCACTCTTCTTCCACTCCTCCCGGAGCTGCTGTAACGCCACTCCAATTTCTTTGCCAGACGAGACCCCCATTTTTCTTAAATCGTGGCCACTCACGGGAAAAGAAGGAACAGTCCATTCCTGCATTTCTTTTAAAAGATGTTCTTCTCCTTGGTATTTTAGAAGCTCGTAGATCTTGGAGTTTGTATTAGCTTCCCTAGACTGAAAGAGGGGAAAAAATAAAAGGAGGATTCACTATGGAACAGAAGAAAACAGCTCAAACTGTGCTCAACATCATGTAATTCCAATGATGTCTAATTAGGCATCTTCTGGACAATAAGTTGGAGTGAGGATCTCTTTGGCCTCACAAGTCCTAACTTGGAGGCTCTGGGAGATCCCTGAGGACTTCCTGAATTCCAGGTGATGGCTGTAACCATTATCTGCAGGGTCCAGCAGGAGAGGAGCTCTGACTGTTCCTGCGGGAGGTGGGTCTCTCTGCAGGGAGTGCTGTCCCTCACCCTCAGTCTCGGGTGCAGAGAGTTCTACAACAGAAGTGCAGAACTTCCCCTGAAAACTACTTGTGTTTTGTAGTGGCAGAACATCATGGCTTTTCTGCTGAACAGTGCTCCTCACCAAGGCCACAAAGCGATGCTCCAGGAATTTCACAGAAACAGCTGGATCCCATCTCACACTCTAATGCGGAAGGGGAGCTCCACAAACTGCCAGTCCCCAGCTGCGTTCACAGGAAACTTCTGTTGCAGGTGACCAAACATGACACTTCTCAGCCTGATTGCAAGGTAGGCTTTGAAATCCAGTTAAAAAAATTCCCAGCGAACAGAAGGTGCTCAGAACTGCTAAAACTGGGGTTTCTGATTGTTTGTTTTAAATGATTTCTTAAAAATTAATTTATAACCTCGGTATTTTGGATGGGAAAGAAAAAAAAAAAAGCTTTTGAAACATCTGCTGCTATTTATCCTCTTGCAAAGCTAAGGGAATTCATCTTCTAACACCAAAGTTTCTGCTTTACGTTGCAGAGACATGCCAGGATGTTTGCAATAGCGCTGCTTAATTTCTGGTCCCCTCTCCAGAGGAAAAACAAAGAGGAAAACCAAACCCACCAACCCCCCCCAACTGGTATCAATAATACACAAAGGTATCCTTCCAGTTACTCTGAGGACGTTACAATCCAAACCTGACTAATACTTTTTGTCAGTATATCCCATTTTTTCTGAAGAAAATATCACTGCCTTTAAAAACCTGGCAAAAAAAAATTGCCCAAGACCACTAGACTGGAAATTCCAAGTGTGCTGTGAAGAATTAAAATGAAGCAACAGGAAATCCACTTACATCCATTATAAAGTCCTGATACGGTTTCAGTGGTTCTGGACCCACGGCTTTGGTTAACTCTTGTCGGTGCTTCACTAAGAAAAGGCCAAGGTTTTTTTCCTCTTTTGAGATTTTCAGCCTCAGATCAAGGTTTGTGATATCATCTTTCACCTTGAACAACGCTGTCAGAACAGTCATGGGTTTCGGACACAGATTTGGAGTATTTTTAGTGACTCTGTCAAATTCCTCTAAATTTCCATCAAGTGGTAATCCTAAAGGGATAAACACACACAAAAGGTGCGAGAAGGAGTGTTAATAAGAAATGTGGATGTTAACACAGAAAAATAATAAAAATCTAATTTCTTTCTGGGTAAACCCAAGTTTTATCCCACATTTCCATGCTGCTGTTCTGTTTGTATATGATACAGGAGTAAGAAATGAATCTTCACTTTACCTATGTACTGGGCAATATCCAGCTCATACATAAGTCGAACCAAATGATTTACGTGGTTTCCAATAAGAATTTTTTTCAGTTCCACCCAAATCCTTTCTCCTGATATTCCAGCCAAACCTTTGGCATTTTCTTGAATTGCCTGGAGTGTAGTAGGTTCATGATCACCAGGTTCTTCTGCGATTCTTCCATAAAATCTGCCCAAATAAAAACTCTGGATGTTAGATTGAGAGCAATTATTCCATTTGCTACTGTTATTCAGAGAATCAGTGTCATGACAGTGGTAAATATTCCAATTTATAACAATAGAGGACACTTGATATCACAATTACAACTCGTTTTGCCCATCTCTGAAATCTTCTCCAATGCTTAGTCAATTTCTTTATCTAGGAAAGGCAAAACCTAGTACCTGAAATATCTTAGGATTCGTAAATAATCTTCTTGTATTCTCTCATTTGCCTTTCCTACAAATCTAATTTTCTTGTTTTTCAAGTCTTCGTATCCATTAAAAAAATCATACAGCATCCCATCCAAACCTAGAAACAGGAGAAAAATATGGAAGAATATGAATTTCCAAACATGGCTGGCACAATTCAACACTCTCATCTGAAAATACAGAAGATGAGTTGTGTGATTTGACCTGGTTTGTCAGATCACCTCCCAGGTTTGTACAGACCTCTCAACTGCCAGCAGTGCAAACAAAATTGAAACAGACTGAGAGAATTTACTGGCTTAATTTGAAAAGCCCGTGTTTCATCTAAAGATTTGCTTTTGAAAGAATTTACCTAAAAACATGGAATTGATAGTCAGATCCCTCCTTTCAGCATCCTTTTCCCAGTCAGTGGTGAATTCCACCTCTGCATGTCGTCCATCGGTGACAACATCTATTCTAAGAGTAGTAATTTCAAAATTCTGTTCATGGAGCTGAAAATCCCACAGACATCGTTACTTCAACACAACTAGGAATATAAATGTAAAAGCTATCTATTGTTTCAGTGTCATGTTGGTTCGCTCGTACCCAGCTTGAACACTAACTCTCTAAAAGCATGGACTGTGTTTGTTTTCATACAGAGCAGACAATCAAGAAATAAAAACACCTGAAAATAATCCTCGCATTATTAATTTTCTAGATAATCTGCAGAAGGTGCAATGAGCAAGGCTTGGAAAATCAGGAGCAAGAAAACACCAGGATCAACCTCCCCATGTTACCTGAACACGTGGGCTGTCTGTGGTATCTTTTCTAGTGATGACACAGCAGCATGAATGGGTTATGAGAGGTTATTCACTAAAATATGGCAATTAATTTAATTCTACATAGAGTAGTAAAAGAAAAAATCATCACCCTGTGCTTTTTAAAGCATTTAAGCTCTTACTGTGGTACTTCAACAAAGAAGGAGCTTGCTACCAGTTGCCTATCAGATATGCTGCACACTCACAGATAAAGTTAGAACAGACCCAAGTCAAATGAGAAACCAACCCTGGCAGTAATGGTTCCATGTTTTTCTCCCTTGTTATTGATCAGACGAACACCAGCAGATGTGAACAGCTCCTTCATCTCTGCTGGTGTAGCGGTAGTGGCAAAATCTATATCTTGTGGTGTCATTCCACTCAGCAAATCCCTCACAGCACCTCCAGCTATTCTCAGCTCGTAGTTCTTCTTCTCAAACAATTCTGAGAAAGAAAGGAAAACCATAAAGCACTTTCTCGTGTAAAAACCATAGCACACTGTCAGCCGTAACCTGCCTTTTCACAGAGGAAGGTCATACATGATGTTGTCATGTATAGTTATGTATCTGTGTATAGATACTCGAAATATCTAAGAAGATACATACTCAAACGTGCAGTTCACAACAAATATGTATGTACCTTACAGCTTCATGCAAAAAGCACAAATTGGGTACCCAGCTGAGCACCCACATGCATTTTCCTGGTTAGTTCTGACAGATTTTTCAGGGGCATTTCTGAAAACCTAAACATTAACAGGTTGCTAACTGATGCTGGGGGACCCCTGGGGCATTTTAAGCAGTTAGGAGCCTAAAAGGGAGAAGTGCTAGTTTACTTCTGGCAAAGCTGTGAATCCAGATTTGTACAGGAACAATAAATATCCCACAAGAGCTGAGGTACATCAAGCTTTGCCATGTTCTTTGAGACGTTTTAAAGGGGCGAGAGCTGAAGGGAAGCACCCACTGCCCAGAACAGCACAGCCACCCCTCAGCACCCACCAAAGCCCTTCTCCCTTGGCCTGGTGTGCGGGGATGGGAGGCGAGGGGCAAACCCGGCACTCGCCGCCCTGGCTCCCCCGGCCCCCATTCTGCTCCTCCTCAGGCCACAGCAAGCAGGGGACCAGGCCCCAAGCCCCGTCCCGCACTCACCCGCCACGCTGCGGAGCCCCGGCGTGAAGAGGGCCTGGAACTGGGGGGACTGCAGCTTCATGGCGTTCGGCGCTCGGTGCTGCAGCCGCAGCGGCGAGAGCAGCCGCAGCCCGGCCCTGCGGGGCAGAAGCAACACCTCAGCCCACATCTGAAGAGAGACAGCGACACGACCCGTCAGCCGCGCCGGGCCGCGGGGAACCCCGACGTCCTTCCCTCTGACCCCACCGCCCCCAAGCCCCGGCGCGGGGGGAACCCCTTTCCCCCCTGCAGGGTTCCCAGCCGCAGGCACTCACCCGCGGAGCTCCGGGCGCTCTGAGGCGACGGTTCTAGGCCCGAAGAGCCGGCTCCGACCGCCTACCCTCGCTCCGGCGCCGACCGATGAGCTCAGCGGCGCGACGCGGAACGGACCGCCCCTTCCTCCGGCAGCAAAGCGGCCTGGGGGCCGCGGAGGCGAGAGGGTAGGAGCCGGAGACCGGCCCAGAAGAGAGCAGGGTCCGGGTCAGGGGCCCTGGGCCCAGCTGAGGCCAAGCCCGGGCCCTCCCCGGCCTCCCCTCAGCCAGGCCGGGGCCGTCTTCTTTTTTCTCTCCCCTCAGCGGGTCCCGGGCCCCGATCCCGGCCCTGGACCAGCTGAGAGGGGAAAAAGGAGGTCCCGGGCCCGGTTGAGGGGAAGGCCCGTGACCCGTCCCCGCTGGCGGGAGGCCGGGGACGGTCCGGCTCCCGATCCTGTTCCCGGCCCTGGACCAGCTGAGAGGAGGAAAAGGAGGGTCCGGGCCCCACTGAGCGGAAGGCCCGGGAGGCCTAAGCCTTTCGTCGGGGTGTCAGCCAGGAAGGCCTGGGCCGAGCCGGGACTGGGAGCGGGGTTGCTGTGACCCAGGCCAGGAGGGGCTTTGCCTGGTCGAGTGGTGAGGAGCTGTGGGTGTAGGGCTCGGAGTTCTGCCTGCCAGCGTCTTCTGTAGGAAAGCAGATGAGTGTTTGTCCTGACAAGAAATAGAGTACAGAAGAAGGGAGTTACAAAAGCAACAGTACAAAATATTTACAATGAGGAAAGAAATGGGCTAATTGCCCTGACTTGCCACTTACGAGATTGCTTCAATCGTCAGTACTGGTGTTAGGCTTGGCAGCTGCCAAGCTCTATCCACCAGCTCATGGTTGCTGAACTATGCGAAACAACTCAGTGTAGTTTAAGTACTAGGTTTTATGTTTCTCAGCCTGGATTGATTTTAAGTTTTCTGTAATGTGTGGAGACATATGGACGAGACCGGATAATGCAGGAATCCTGGGGATTTGGTACAGCTTGTGGGGGGGAGTCAGACCTTCCTCCTCACAACTGAAATGTCACTGCGTTTGGCCAACTGCATGTGCCCAGGGCTTTCCTCACCCCTTCCTGTACCACTGCTGTGAGGAGGCATCTCGGAAGGGTTGGGAGGAATGGTGCCTGGAGGAGCCCACCCAAAAGCGAGTTAATTGGGAGTGTGGTTCCCTTGGAAGCCTGAATAAACCTCTGTCTCAGCGAAAAGAGTGCTACAGGGAACTTGGGAAGAAACATCACACAGGTCTTTTAAGCACCTTACTGCAGACAGGATAATGCTTATGAGCACAAAAAGTGCGTTTTTGGAATGACCTATTCCAAAGAAACCATCTCAGATTTACAATAATGTAGTCGGGCCTGTGTAAGAACGTAATTTTTTCTTACCCTTTTTGGATTTTTTTGCCTACTGTTTCTTGTTAAATTCCTGCTTCAGCTTCAGAAATTATCTCAATTATCTCTTTTTTACTGAAACATCTCACTGCACTCATCAGAGCTCTCTGCCCAGTAATTAGCTATTTATTCAGAGACATATGGGCTGGCCTGTCCCCAGGAGGTCACCTAAATGATCTCTGTGCCTGATGGCGGGATTTGATTATGACTTGTCATTCCTAGTTGATGTTTGCCTATAGATACCCAGTGACAGAGTTTCTTTCAGTCCTCAGGTGCCTGCTCCACTGCCTCCTGAAAGCTTTCCCGGATATCTCATCTGAATTTTACTTGTCATTATTTTCTTGTCCCAGCCTAATGGACTTGGTGAGCATGTGGAAGCTGTAATGCATTGCATTTCTGCACAAGCCTTCCCTTGACTTGTTTTCTCACTCCCTAGGCTCTCATGGTGTCATTTGCTGTGTGCTGCCTTCTCTTTATCTGCCCCATGGCTTTGGTACGTGCAGTGGCTGAGCTGGATGGGGTGTACTTGAGGTGTTATCGGTGCTGTGCAGGGCAGCAGGATTACTTCATCCGTCTTGCAGAGGACACTCATCACTGGCTTGAGGTGCCCTTTTCACATGTGGGTAACACTGTTTATTCCTCTTCAGTTTATGACCCGCCAAACCCCCAGATCCTTTTCTGTGGAACAGATATCTGATTAGTTGAAAATTAATTATTTACAGCTAGTAATGTAATAGTGCCTAAATGCAATTGAGATCTTGTCCATACTGAACTGCACCCAATTTCTACCAATTTGTCAACAACTTTATAGCAGCCTTCCAGTATCAGAAGGGAGCCTAGAGGAGAGCTGGAGACAGACTCTGTCAGGAAGTGTAGCGATAGGACGAGGGGTAGTGGTTTTAAAATGAAAGAGGAGAGATTTAGATTAGATACTAGAAAGAAATTCAATACTGTGAGGGTTGTGAGAGCCTGGCCCAGGTTGCCCAGAGAAGCTGTGGCTGCCCCATCCCTGGAGGGGTTCAAGGCCAGGCTGGATGGGGCTTGGAGCAACTTGGTCTGGTGGGAGGTGTCCCTGCCCAGGGCAGGGGGGTTGGAATTCAATGATATTTAAGGTCCCTTCCAACCCAAACCATTCTATGATTCTATGATTTTCTTAATTCTAGTCTAAGCCTCTAAAGCACCCACTTCTCCCAGCTCATGTCACCTGCACATGTGATAGGCTTCTCTGTACTTGCAGTCCAGATTGTTATGAGTGTAAGTCATTGGCCTCCTTCTCATCCTTCCTATAACTAACTCCATTGCATTCAGTCCCACTCTCTGCAGGGTCTCTCTAGGCCCTCGAGTTGGTTTCTGCTGCTTCTCCTGATGGGACCTCGTGTTATCCAATCCCATGGATCACAGCCCTCAGCATGAGGTGAGGAAGCTGGTGTTCCTCTGGTACTGGTAACTTCTCAAAATACCCCTGGTTATCCACATGGCTGTATGGCAACAGCATTGGACAAGGTGTTATAAAACCATTGAACAAAAACCACAGGGTTTTTCAGCAATGTTTGGATAAGGCAACAAAACCTTGGGATGTCAGCAGTGGTCCATAGGTAGCTGGCTAGAGGTTATTTCTTTGCTGTCAGTCATTGAATGTTCCTGCTCTTGCAAAGTTGTTAGAGAATTACCAGAATATGGTATGTAATTAACCCTCAATAAATAAAGCAAAAGCATTTCTGGGCTAAAACTGTGTGCTTGCGTGGAGCCTTCCATCCTGTGGTTAAACCTGTAGTTCCCTTTTTCAATGTGTGCTTGTCTAATTTATCATCTGCCATCGTTCCTGAAGTACCTACCACGTTTGTGCGTGAACGGCAGCAGTTACAAGGGAACACCACGGGGAGATGACCCAGAGGACGTTGGAACAAAGAGAGCAGACTCTTCACAGAACTTTAGCGACCCTGCAGGTAACCTCCTGGGCTGTCTGTTGTGGTTTGCTTTTGTCTTATTGTGCTTTGTTTGAAGACTGAAAAAGGTCCTGTTTTCCCAAGTCGGCTTTGCCTTGCACTGGGAAATGCGTCTGGAACCGGCTTCCGACCGGTTGCCTGTGAGATAGTGGGAGACATCAGCGATGTGCAAGAAAAGCATTACCTTTTAGAGGCTGTTTTCCACGATTTGGAATTCTGCTGCCCTTTAAGAAGTACGCTCTTTGCAAAAGGAATGCATTCTTTACCTTCTGCTTATTTTTATAACAGAATCAAGGCTTTCATTTGCCCTAAGAACTTACCAGATCTGTTTTTGTGAGGAGCTTTTGTAGGTTTCTGGTTAACAACTTCACTTGAATACACTTATTTTGGTTCTCTTTTCGGTACTTTCTCGCCTGAAACAAACTGGGTACCCCAGGCTGCGAGGTGTTCTTCTAGGTTGTGGCCTTACACAGATAGGGAAACACCTCTTCCAAAAGCTGTATTTTCAATCGTAGTCTGATAGCAAGAAAAAGAAAAACAGCATTTTTGAAAACAAGGCAAGAAAAGATAAACTGATAAGATATACAGGGGTAATAATTGCAAGCTAATTGGTGTTACAGTAACATTTAATATCCTGTTACAAATTGTTAACCTGCTGCTCAGAAAATACAGGATCTGTGTCTAATACTCACAGGCTTTTAGACAGCGGAAGTACCTTTGAAAAGATCTTTAGGATCTTCTCAAACATAAGCACCCAGGAAGAGTCAGACTCTTTATTTTTTGAGGACAAAGTGAAAAAATCTATAGGGAGCCAAACCCACTTTAAGTAAACCCAAGAAAGAGCCAGTTTTTTAGGTGTGCTAAACGCCAGAGCAGACCTGAAACCAACGCACTGACATGACTCCAATTAGTAACCGTGAACCTTAAGCAGTTGTAAAACACAAGGGTTTTTAAAGATTTTTTTTTTCCTACTAGTGTACTGAAGTGATTGCTTTTTTAAAAAAAAAAAGCCAAAACACAACAGTGAGTGCTGTTAGCAGTGGAACTATGGAAGCTTCTTTCCCAAATTCTCATAGTTGTACCCACTAGAGCTTTGACTAGAGCTGGGGAAGCACAGCCTGTGCCCCCCGTCTCTCCTCTATGGGGCTGGAATGCCTTTTGGTGGCTTCGTGTGCCTTTCTCACCACGGTACCAGGTTCACACTACGTGAGCTTCATCTTCTTGAAGAATCTTGGGCAGGAGAGCTGCATTGAACAGGGTGGGGAGTGTTTCTAGTTGGGAATACAGATACGCACGAATGCACAAGCATCTGCGCGGTGCAGAGTTGGGCTCTTGGCAGAGCTGTACTGGGGTTATTGCTAGTGTGAAAGTGAGAAGCTGGTTGTTATTTTCAGGGACTGGAAGTTGATGAATTTTAACTTTTAAAAAGAGGGGGAGAAATTCTGGCTGTATTTAATAGTCTCATCAGGTAAATGAGCTACATGGTGTTTTTTGAAGCGGAAAAGAAAACCTGCTGGCATTAATTTTTACGAAAGCGTATTGGAAATGTGCATCATGTTCTAGCAGTTCTTTTAATTAGTTTTTGTCAGATGAAGCAATATCGGTGTGGCAGAGATGGTCAGAGATCGGGTGCCACTGTGAACTTGTGTTCAGGCCACATAATGCCCTCCGGAACAACACACAACCTTGTGAAGCAGAGTGCATGGCATTCAAGTGAGAAAACCCAAAAGAAGGATTTTGTAGGCATAAATGTACGGTGTGAAGAGTAATCACCTGACTGTGATTCACATACACTCTTGACAAGCCAAAATGTCTTTCAATAACCCCACATACGTAGAGGCAAACCCTGACTCCCCAGGAACAATCCATTAGCAGACTCCAGAGGTTCAGTTAGCCCCGTGCACATTGTGGCCAGCAGAAGAGTAGATCCACACAAAACAATATAGATAATGAGTGGACTTGGACGCCAAGAAACAGGCTGTAGTGTAGATTATGTGTCATTTTAATGAACTCAGCATTCATACAGTGACTGTCTAGCAGAAGTGCTCCAACTGTGATCAATTGGAGTGCTTCCAGTCCCTGGGTTATTTATTGGAGGTTCAGGGAGAACTGATGGGTTAAAGACGCTCTCTCTGCTCATTACCATCTGAAAATATGATGTTTTCCATACAAGCAATTGCTGCAGTGCCCCAGGGAAGTCGTGCAATTGGGCTGGGAGGGGGTATTTCTCTTTGGTAAGAACATTGTTGAAAGCTGCTGTTCTGTATTTCTATGTTGTTTATATTAGGTTATACATGAATGATTGTACACATATTTTTTTTCTCCCAATACTTCATGAAACAATCTGTAGGAAGCATAAGAACATGCTGGTTCTAAGCATTAAAAATAGTCGTTCATTTGAATTAGAAACAAACAAAATAGTTTCTCTTACACTCAATAATTAACACTGGAGAAGTAGCCTTGAGGTGAGCACTGAGACTGCGTTGGAGAGCTTTATTCAAGTAGTAACTGGAAAATAAATTCCAGTAAGTAGCCATTTCATATATAATGGCAGGTAAAAATATAGTTATTCCTGTTCTGAGAGTAAACGTGACTCTTCTGAAAGCCAGTTCTGAAATACCTGAACCCAACTCGCTCCTCTCTGTGGAGAGGTGTTGTAAGTCTGTGACTGCTGCTCTCAACATCCACACTGACGGTACTGGAGACCCGTAGCTTTTTCAAACAGAACTGGGAAAAGCAAAAGCAGAAAAATTAAATGTGGTTGGTTGCACTTACATTGAATTTAGCTACGACAAGATGGATTTGCTGCAAGGGAAGGAGAAGAATCTGTCCCCTGCAAGGTGGCAGTTTCATTCCTTTGATCTGTGGTTTTTGGGCTTAACACTGGGGATTTTGTTCATTTTTAGCTCTGGGCCTCTGTGACACGGTGACAAGGCACACAGGCTGATACACCGCCCCTCTCATTTACCATCCAAAGATTATGGCCAGCGTGGTGAGAGTTCTTCTGATCCTTCTTTGGAGAGCAAACTTGGTTGAGGCAAATGTACCTCAAGCTGCAGGAGGTAATGCATTTTCCTTCTACCGACCTGCAGCCAAGGCCCCTCTACGTTTTGGTCAAATGGGTTCTTCTACACATGAATAAAATTGTCCATGGCAGGGCATGAGTAGGGGACCACAGGTGACTGTGCTGTCCTGGCATGGTTGTACCCTTTCTCCTTAGATAGCTCCGAGCCTGTGCCTGAGGGTTGCTTGGCTTTGAGAGGGAAGAACCAAGGGCATCAAAGGTTGAAATCATGGGAGAAGTGAGGACTGATGTTCCTCAACTGCCTTGGAGATGGCAATTAAGGGAGGGCAGGCTCTGAAGAACACTAGAAATGGTGGGGAGTCGATTGATTATTTCATTGCCTTGCTATTTATATGCTAACATCTTCCCCCAGCACGACATCCTCCTCATTTCCATATGAGCTCCAGGAATCCCTCTTGCCCTGTCATGTTAAATTATCATTCCCATCCTTCTATGTTTTCTTCCATTTGTGCTTAATTCCTCTGTTCGTCATTTTGTTTCTTCTCTCACTTAGAACTTCTTGTGGCTGTCAGTGCTCTCTTAGACATCTCCCATGTTAGGCTCTTCTCCTCCCAGCCTGTGTGGGTGAGAATTGTTCGCACGGTTGATCACTCGATCAGCCCCATTTCAGTACAGGTGCCCAGTGTCTACGTGGCTATGAGGACCAAGTTGAAAAACCTGAACCTAATTAACAAGCCAAATGTAATATCATTGTAATTTTCAATTTGAAACTATAGTAAAAGTTCATTTTCAAGCTAGGTTTTAAGTAAACTCTTATTTGATGAAGTTTTGGTTGCTATTGAAAGATATTTTTCAAATATTAAAAACATTTTAGAAGGAGCTGTTGAGAGGATATAATGTTGAAATTAAATTATTTCTTTGTAAACAGCTATAGCTCTAAACAATTCACTGGATTACTGTGTTATGAATATTTTTTGTTTTCTCCCTTACAGTTCAGGTTTTCCCACCCCTTAACTTCACCCTCACAGTCTCTGCGTTAGCACAAGTACTTTTACACTGGAAGCCAAACCCTAATCAAGAAGAAAAGAACTACACTATTAGATACGATGTGAAAATCCTAAGCCCTGTGCCCGAAGAGGTGAGATAAATGATAAATCCAGTATCTTGAGAAGGTTAAATTCCTGTTGAGTTAAACGTGTTGCACCAAACCAGGGTGCAGTAGGTGTGATATTTCTCTTGAATGATTGGCATAGTTGAACCACTATATCATAATCCCTCTTATATCATAAAAGAATACTTTATATTATAATCATTCTTATAATAAAAAAATACTTTGAGGACTGGAGAGATCCCCTTTCAGCTCTGGGTACAGCTCTGCTGGGATAAGAGTTAGACTGGGAATTGCCAGTTTTTGTAGGCCCCTTATTTCAGCTTCTATCACATGTGATGCTTATTTGATGATTCTGGTTTTTTAATTTCAAGTATGATACAACAAAGACTCACAGTGTCTACACAGCTGTGCTTCACAATGGTTTCTCTGCACACATTCGGACGTTACTTCTCCACAACAACCTTCAGATGAGAAGTGACTGGGTGAAGGAGAAACTCCTCCCTCTGCCAGGTAAGAAGAAATGCAGGGAAGGTCTCAATTTCATGGTTGTCCCACACTGTGGGTTGGACGTTGGGAGGTGACAGGTTTAATTCTTGACAAATACAGCATTTTTCTCTTTACCCACTACACTGATTTAGAAAATAATTTAGTCCACACCTTTCTCTACTGCTGTGGAGCCTGGAGTACAATCTGGAGGTGCAGAACATGGATAATCCATATAAAATTTTCAACAATTGCCTCACTAAGGCTAAGATAACCTACTTTCATACACTCTAGGATATTAAAAGATCATGTTGCCTTGGTGTTCTTAAGTATGTAATGGTGCTGTGTGGTATTGCTTTACTTTTACACAGTTTGGGAATTTTCATCCATCCGTAAGTGGCAGACCTCAGTGATAAGGAAGAGAATTGGATCCAACAGAGAAAGATATAATGGACCAAAGAGTGTAATCAAAGTGGTTTAGCAATATGGATGTCATACAACTTTTCCAATAAGATTTTTCTCTCCCTGCTTTATAATTCCTCCACTCTTGTAGGTGCCCCAGAGACATCTGTCACTAATTTGTCCTGTGTTACTCGCATCACCATTTCTAGTACTGTTTCCCTCCACTGCACGTGGCTTCCTGGCCAAGGGGCACCAGAAGATACCAAGTACTTTCTATTTTACAGGTGGGTGTTTTCTCCCATTTTAGCCAGCAATGAATTTCATTAAGACCATCGTGTCTCACAAGCGTTTTAATTTAGGTATGAGACATACACTGAAGAATGTCAAGATTATACGAAAGACAAGTGGAACAGGAATACTGAGTGCAGATTTTTAGTGACTCACATTGACCCTGAAGAGATTGACAATCTCATTGTAATACACATTAATGGGTCCAGCAAGTATGCTACAATCAAGCCTTTTCAGCAGTTATTTAACCAAAATGCCATTGGTGAGTAGAAACATTTATTTTTTTTTTTTAATATTAAAAATGTGTAGCAGGAATGTCAAAAGATTTATGGGAGAATACCACTGGACTGAATGGTTCTTCATGCAGGTGAAAGTGTATACCGGACATCTTAATGAAATTGAAAGAGATTATAGGACAGAAAGGGATGGTTTTAACTAACTTTGACATTAATAATTTATTTCAAATTTATTTTAAACGCTAGAATGACAAAAAAAAAAAAAACTAGAAAAACCAATTAGTTATTTTGTTTGTTAGCCAAAGTATTCTTTCTAAAATTCATACCTTTTATTTTACAACCTTTCTTTGAAAGGAAAAAGACAAATAATGTTCAAGATAACCATGTCCTTTTAAAGACTGACAAACAGAAGGTAGTATCAACCATGACTGTCTACCATCTTTCACCGACCCAAATAATTTCTTTTCCTTCATTAGTTCCATGCCTTTTGCTTTTTTTGTAAACAGGTAACATTGCCCTTTTTCAGGGCTTCACTAAGATAAAACAGTTGATGTACTTTCTTAGAAATCATCCCCATAATACCTGCTGGTTCCTTCCTTTGAGTTTGTTTCAGTTTTCACAAACTTTCCTGGTTACATCTGTGGGGTTTTTTTTCCCTGAAGTTTTTCTAACTGTTCTATCATTAATTTTTTGCTTTTTTAAAAATTAATATAATAAATCCCCCTTCTCCATAATCTAGCTTTCCAAAACTCTTCAGTGCATTTTAAAAATTGTTTTCCCTTAACTATTTTCTCTGATATAGTTATTCCTCCTAAATCTTTATCTTTTCCATCCAAAATGTGAAATAAATTCAAGGATTATAGATCTTGCTTGGAAACACTTTCAGGTTATAAAATGCTCCAATTGTTAGTATTTAAACTTTGCTCTATAAATAACTTACCAGTACCGTTTTCTCTTTGTAGAGAAAGTCAATGTTCCCCAAAATGTCACTGTATTCTTGGAGCAAAATGACCTCCTGGCCACGTGGGAGAAGCCAATTTCACCTTTTCGTAAAGAGTGTTTTGAATATGAATTTTACCTCTGCAACTTGAAATCAGGTAGCAAGCAGGTAATTGCTTCTCTGGTGCCCAAATCTTCTGTAGCATTCCTGCCTCTGAGCTGACTGCCCTCTGTAGCTACAACTTGCCTTTATGCAACCTGGGGAAAGACTTCATATTCGTGGGTACGTTAGAGAATTTAAAACATTTAAAATAAAACCCGCTGTTAGTACATTTTCGAAACTATGGCTTTTGGTGGAACTTGTCTCCTGTTTGTGACTAAGGTTCAGCAAAAACAAAGTCTCATCAATTTTCATATTTTTCCTCTTTTTCTGGATGTCATTTATTCTGCAACAAACTATCCCCAAGGGACCCAGCAAAGCAGAAGGACAAGGATTGGAGTCACTCAGTTTTATGCGTCTGGGTTGGGAACAGTAGGAGGACGGAGCATCCTGAAAACTCATTATTAAGTGTCGTAAGGAAGAATGCAAAAATGAGGCATCTTTCAGTAATTTGCCCAGAAATATTGGTGTATTATGAGAGAAATTACACCTATAAAATAGAAATTTTACTTCAAAAGCAAGGCCAGGTGCTCGCAGTTAATGCAGTAAAGGAGTTTAAAAAATAGATAAATAGATAAACATCATTAAAGTTTTTTGGGTTTTTTTTCTGAATTGTTTAGTCTGAAGTAGTGTATAACAGGACTATATTATTTTCCTAACAGATACTGAAAATATCCTCAAATAACTTCAGATTACAGATTGATGTTACCTGCAGGTATTCCATACAAATAAGAGCTAATCATCACATATGCCTTAGGAGAGGATTTTGGAGTGACTGGAGTGAAATTATTTATGTTGGTAAGAAGGATGTACTTCTGTATTATAATATTATTACATAGTTTGGGCAGATGCTGCCTAATCATGAGCGTGTACACCACCAAGCAATTTTAATAGAAGTCAGGAAAAATAGATAATGAAGGAAAAAACTGACTTGTTAATGCCAAGGGGAACTTATCTCCCAACCAAACTTTTGGACTTATGGAGGGCAGTGTTTTGTTTTCACATGCTTGTGTTTTCATAGGCTGCTTTAAACTAGCTTAAGGCCCAGGTTCTAGGTAAGGCCTTTTATTTGCATTACTTCTTTAGTTTTTACATGTTATTCCCTGGCATGTATCGGGAAATTTCTGCTGGAAGTTAATGTGAGCGATCATGTCATCAACTCTTACTTTACTGGAGCTATCTGAACTTTTAAATGTTGGGGGTGGGGGGCAAAAAGCACAGTTTTAACATCTTTGGAACATGATAATTTGCCCAACTTTGTTCTGTATTTCCTGCTTGTTGAACATGTTTTTCTGGAAATAACAGTTTCCTTATCAGAGCATGTTATCGACTGTTTCTGTGTAGATATCTTGCTTTGCTCTTATCTTTTGAGTTACTTAACTTCCTGTTTTTCACTTCAAAAAAAAAAAAAAGAAAGAAAGGTCCTTTACACTCTTCTGTTTACCATATTTTTCACTTTTATATCTATTTGCAAGAGAATGCAAATCTGCTGGTGTTTTGCCTCCTCACCCTAACACCTCCCCTTGGGAAGAAAGGCTCAGTATCCTGATCGCCCACCTGGGTCAGGGGAGGTTGATCAAACATCTCATTAATTAAGAAAACTGTACCTGTTTATTTACCTTATGCACCTATCTGGGAAATACTCTGCTGAGACAAACTGAGACCCATAGACCTCTTCTGAGCCTATATCCTGAGAAAAAACACTGGCTACCCTTCTTGTAGCAGCAATTCTCCAACAAACTGAAGCCCAACTCTGGATCCTTTCCTTGGGCAGTGGGGATCGGACCCTGCCAAAGGGGGGTGTTGTAAAACCCCACCTCGATGCCAGCTCTAAAAGGTTGTTTAGAAGCATTGCAGTCAAACAAAGCTAGATGAAAAAAAACATCAGTGCAGCTGAGTGGGCTGGACACCTTAATTGGCTACACATGGCTGCCCAGTTTGAATCAAATCTGTGAAGCTGTAGGTATGTGTGAACAGCTACTGCCAGGATTCACAGTTTAAAAAGATCCAGTTTGGAGCTGGGAAGTACCTTGCAGCATTTGTGCTGTCCCAGTTCTGCTTTCCCAGCAAGGCTGGAAGAGTTAAGGGCCTCTCTTTGTCAGCCAGAGCATTTTTGGAGCTGTCTCTGCTGCACAGTAACCGAGGAACCTGGAAACACCACCCTGGTGGACACCTCTACTCGTGCACTGCACATGTCAGATACGGAAAATTCATTCTGATGGTAAAAAAAACCCAGTTAGTCTTCCATAAAAGTTTACTTAAGTCTCAAAAATACCCAAGGGAGGACCACTTCATTTTTTCTTATGAAAAAGGGTTTTTAGAGGCTTGTTGCAGTTCATTGACACAATACAAATCTTTCATGAGGGAAGTGTATCAGCAGCCAGCCCACAAGAAAAATGGAGAGGTTTGATTTATATTTTTTGTTTGCAGGCAAGTTTATGATTCAGAGAAATCCAGTTCTTGGCTAGAAAGGGTTAACAGCAATGAAGGAGGATTTAATGGAAAACAAGCAGTTTGCACCTGAGATGATGGTCAACAGTGTACTGCTGAGTACCAGTGGTGGACTCATGGCATGGCACCGTCTGTCTGGGGACGACAGCTTTGGTGATTCACACCGTCCTTCTGGTGGGCCTGGAGTCCTCCTGCTCCTTGGCTTGTTTTCTCCTTCGCATCAAAATGAAAGAAATTTATTGCTGAGATTAGAAAGTCAGTTTCGTGGAAATTGCTCCTGCAGCTCTGGGTTTTGTTTCTAATTCTAGATACCGTCTTCATCGTTTGCATGTTAATTTGTGAGCTGAATACAGTCACATAAAACGAACCTTTGTATGAGTGTGTTTAAAATAATCTGCACTAAAATAATATATTTAATTTCTTTTTCTTTTTTGTTTTTTTTCCTTCAAATCCAGGGCAAAATGAACTGGAGAAACCTGCAGGCTGGGTTCTTGCTGTGCTTTGTGTGTCCGCGTGCTGCGCGTTCCTGCTTGTTGCTATAATATGCAAAATGTAAGTATCATCATGTTTTTAATTAGAGTTATACTATTGGACTGGGTGTTCGACAGGTGTGGGGGGGAATGCTTTATTTATCTTTGCTTTATTAAGTTTTGCTTAATTTTAAGAAGAGGCACAGAGTTTGGTATTCAAGCACAATTGTATAAAGCAGAAGTACTGAGTAAGTAAGAATAAGTATTAATTATCAATAATAACATTCAGCAAAATTGGCAGGTAAAAGGGTTATTCAATTTACTCTTAAACAACAAAACCATATACTGAGTGAGGTGAATTTGTTAAAAATCTATTTTTCTTTACCTCGTTTCTTCATGTAAACGGATCTGGTTGGGTGAGTGATTTCCCCAGGAGAACTCTGTCTTTAACCCTGCTGAGAGCATCTTTTGTGGTTAAAATGTACAGGCCAGGGTTTCGTCAGTGTGGGCTAGTCCAGCCTGGGGACCTACACTCTGCTGTGCTCTGGCATGCAGTCTGAATTTCAGTTGGCACCAGGGGGTGTGGTACATGCTCTGAAGAGGTAAAAATTCAGTGCCTTTGTGCTTGCTGTCCCTCTTGACCTCTCAACAGGAGCAAGTGCATTGAGCGATTGTTTGATTTGAATTTTTGAACTATTTGTTTAGTTTATTTTTAATTACTACAGAGGCTATGGATGCCATGTAGTAAAACCAGATGCCATAGAGCCAAACATGACAAAATGTGCTGTGAAGAAACCCAGATTTCTGGGTTTCTGTAGCTGTGACTAGAAAAATCGTAAGTGAGGACTTAAAGAATCAATGTAATTACAAGTTTCTCCCCTGAAACATGCATCAAGCAGCAATTATCAGTCCACAATAAACACACTCGACTCTGCTAATTTCTTATTCATCTCTTTAATACCTTTTAATTTATTGCTCATCCTGTTGTGTCCTTGGCTATTTTCCTCTCCATACCACATTTCCTTTATCAAATACAGGCCTTGTCTGCGGGAATGTTACATCAGGATACCTGTTATTAACTCTCCCTGAAGTGTCTGGTGTCTATGATAACCTGTTCTTAAGTGAATTCGGTTAGCATAGCAGGTCTCAGTAAGCAATCCTTTTTGGAACAGGGCAGATTAATTCCCAGAGAGTTTATTCACGTTGTGCTTCATATGCACTTGTTCCCAAGAATGCAGCCCTGATGGAAATCCTCCAACCGCTCTCACTCCCATCACTGATTCTTTTTGGATTGGCCCGTCTGCATAGCCATAGGTTCTCCCCTGCTCCAGCATCATCTTCACCAGCTCCCTCCTCTCTCTTTGGGACAGCAAGACACCAACACCAGTTAGTTCTGAAACCAGTTAGTAGCAGTCATGCTGCTCTGTGTTTTCCTTTGGAGTTCTGCAAGTATTTGGGTATTATACAGTTACCCTCTGCAGAGATCCTGAAACTGATACAGGGGGAGAAGTAGGTCCAGGGGAAGAATTCTACTCAAGGACCAGCTTGAAGATGCTGTGCTAATGCATTTAATGAACTTTAATACATTAGGCAAATTTAAACTACCTTTTCCAGGTTCAGCTGCTCGATGTTACTTTTTTTGCTTTCTAGGAGTGTCTCTCTGCCTGGCTGGCATATAATTCCTCAGCACCCAAAGGCTTACTACATCTTTGCCAAAATGTTGTATCTGCAGATATTAAAAAAAGAAAAATAGAACAGGTTCCCTTGATCACGGTTTCATTAGTACTCTCAGTTTTTTACTGCTCTTGAAAATTCATTAAGTGCAATCCAAGCCACAGAATCATTTCAATTTTCATACCATTTGAAGCCATTATAAGGAATTTTATTATACCAAAGAGCTCTAGAAATTTTTCTGTGTGCTTCCTGGTGGTTTCAGGCATCAGAGACACAGACTACGGTTTGGGAGAAACGCTAGAAGGCAAAGTAGCCCTTTGGGGCTGTTTGGGGAGTCTTTTCCCTTCAGCTATTTGCAGTAGCTGATGGGGTTACTGTCTTGATAAAAAACACAACTTGGCTGTTTTCCTAGTTTGCTCTATGTCTTTATGAATGAGCATCTTTTGTTCTTCCTGGGGCTGTACCTTGGAATAACATTTTCTCCTGGAGGTGAGCCCACAGGAGGATGTAGTTAATAACTTGCTCCCAGCTGCTCTCCATTTAATTGATGTGAGGGCAGTCAGCAGCCCTGAAATCAATGTGGTCATCCTGAGCTCCACCAGTTAACCCTCCCTCTTCTGTACCCCACTCGGGCCCACGACCAGCCGTCACCAGCCACCCACTACAGAGAAGTCGTTTGGACAATGTCACAGGGAGGAATCTCAGGGGAGGCCAGATGCTAGAAAAGGCACCCTGACATACTGCAAAAACAAGTATTTTATCAGCCTCATTGAAGAGAAGACGAAAAAGAAGAACTTGTTCTCTTACTTATTTCTCTTTATTTGTCTTTGGCCTTTTCATGTCACAGCCTGTGGGAAAAGTGGTAAATTTCAGACAGACAGAGACAGCACAATCCTGAGTCGTTCTGAAACGTGGTGTTATGACATGAGGGTCCTGTGGGGTGTTTCCAAAGCCTGAAGGTCCAAGTAGCACTAATGGAAAGGGCCGTGCTCTAGCCCGTGTAGAGACAAGCAGAGATAACTGGAACGCTTTTTGTGGTGAGAAATTTAATCACATCGTAACTCCAACTTTTCAGTGTCCTGCAAAAAAGATCACGACTGTTCTGAGGGCAGCGCTGTCATCACCCCCATCAACACCTCACGGCAAAAGGCTCTTGCTGAGGGGCAAGCAGCGCCCCTGAACACCAGTGTGCTTCTGCCTCATTCTGTGGGGCCTTTGTGCATTGATCCTGAAGTGTTTCTATTCCAGAAGCGACATGTAACTCGTGCTTTTTGCTGACTCAATAAATAATTTTGGTACGGGTCCATCAAAATCTTTTCTCCACAAACAGCATCGCTGGAAATGTGCCACTATTAAACAAAACCACATCTCGTTGGTTAAATCGCACAGCGATAGCATCAATCAAAAACCACGCTCGGAGCTGAACTAAGGAGGCAGGTGACATCATGTGGCCTCCAGCGCTTCCCTCCTGAAAGGCCTGGGAGACCTGGTGGAGTACAGGAGCCATGAAGGAAACAGCTCTTGCAAACCTAACCTGGGTACAGTCACGAAGACCAAACCCTTAGTGGGAAAGCTGGGAAGAGAAGAGATGAGGAGTAAAACATTAACACTGAGCCCAGTCCCACTCCTGATTTACAGCACAGCCACGTCACTGACCGACTCTGCTGGTGGTTGTCACACAGCCTGACTTGTCCTCTGCAGCCACGAAGGTTGAACTGCGTTCAGCATTTCATCAAAGGGCATGCAAATGTCTCCTAAAAACCAGCTCGCAGCTTGCTTTTCCTCCCCACATTCCCACTTCTGGCTGTACACCCCCATGACAAACCCTTATCCATGTGCAGCAAGGGGGGGACACCCCATAGCATGCTTGGTCAGGTCTATTGTGGGAGCAGTGGTATGGTCCTTCCCTGTGTCTAGTAATTACTAGTAATTACTTAACCATCAAAGTCTCCTTCAAGGCAACAGCAGCTCAGCCAGGAAGGTTTAGCTCCAAACTGATAGTCAGAAAATATTATTCCTCCTCACCTCCCTGGTGAGGAGGCATAACAGGATAAAAGAAAACTTGACAGAACTCAGAAAGCTTTTGGAAGAACAATAGTTATAAGAACATTAGTGTTCAACTTAGCAGACATCAGCCAGGAAAATTCCCACAAAATAAGCAAGGAAGAGGAGCAGATCTGCCCCTGGTCCCAGCAGCTTGGGCTCCATACCTTGGCCACATCTCTGCTTCATGGATTGCTCCACAGAATAGACACCAGATACTAATTCTGGGCTAAATCCTATAATCTTCACTCAGGCCACATTCCCATTAAAATCTGTCCCTATTTGGACACCGTGCTATCCAGGGGTAGGGACAGCGAATCCATTTGGGCAACTGAAACGGGAAGTCTGTAGCCTGGGATGTATCAAGGACATGAAGAAGTTCACTCTGCAGCATTTGCTGTGGCAGAAATACATACATCTGTGTGTCTGTGTGCTTGAGCCAGACTAAAGAGTGTCAGGCAGGGCAGGAATATCTCCAAGGGTGTTAGCAGGATGAGTTATTACACCACTAAGCAGAACTGTTTACTGTCAGCCATCTCTTGTCCCCTTCCTTGCCTCCTCCATGTTCCCTCAGCACACAGTTATTTGCAGTTGGTCTCCTGCCACAAGACATGGGCAGATTATGTCCAGAAACCACAGCCTGAGCTAGAGGCAGCCTGTCTTCAATGTCCAAACAGAGTAGATGACAGCACAGCCCTGGGAAAGAACGTGAGCACAAACAGACAGATCAGACAATTAATTTCTCTCTAAGACAGGCCCCTTGCTGGCTGTTAAAAGCCACGGCGGTGTCCCCTTGGACTGGACCTTCCACCCCAGCAGTCCCTGTGGCTGCAGTGGGAGAGGAGGATGAGGGAGAGCATCAGCCCCTCCACCTCTTTGCCATCCTCATGTCTCCAGGGTCGAGAAGTGTCATGGTAGGGACATCAGACCTGCCCGGTCCTCAAGGTGTCTGCTGGTGGGACCCTTCTCCATTACTTTCACCCCTTCTGAACCTGCTGCTGCCACCAGATGCTGATGACCAAGTGGGAAGTGGGCAGGAGGGAAGGCAGCACAAGGAGACCTGCCTTCTCCTGGGGCTAAACATGTGCTGCTTGTCTGATACATCATCATCAGAAAAAGCAATTCTTTCACATCCCTCCACTACTGGTTTTTTGGGTTTTTTTTCAGAAACCATGTATGGAGTAAATTGTTTCCACCAATTCCAAAGCCCAGGAACAAATTCAGAGATCCCTTTCCAAATAACTATGAGGTAAGATAACATTTTAGCCACTCTTTTGGTTTTTTGGGTTTGTTTTGACTAGGAGGAATGCTTATGTTTGTGTGCTGCTCCTTCCCGGTAAGGCTGGGAACACAGAGCTCGTTATTCCTCAAGTTGCCTTTTGATCTCTTAGAATTTCTAATGTCCATATTAAATGTGGGCTACCTTGTCAAATGTGTTGTGCAAAAACATGGCCAGTGGGAAATTTGTGGGTGCAGCAGATGCAATGATATGCACAGCCCTGAATATAACAGGGAGTTACCCATCTAATTTAGCAATTTGTGAGGCTGGTTTTGTAATCAAACTGCTGCGGTGGGGTCTCACCTGGCCGTGTGGCCACCTCCTCTGCTGAGGACATGTCCCAGTCCGCAGAGTAGCTCTGGATCAAGGCCAGTTTGTGGATGAAGTGTTTTGTAGGAGATTAAAAACGAGAAAAAGGATTAAATGCTATTGTCGAGCGCTTTTCTAATACACAATGAATTTAAGGCAGGCGGCGCCGTACCCACAGCTCTGCCTTTTGTACAAAGACTCCGTGCGGTTGCTCCTTCCATCGAGCTCTGCCTTGGCAGGGGCTGGAGGTCTGACTCCTGGAGAGCTGCTTTATTTTCTGAAACCTCACAATGGGAAATATTTTGATCCTACTGTTGGGCTGGCCTTAAGCCTTATTATGTTTGCTCTTACTTAATGATAAATACATTTGCCTTACAGATAAAATGAAGCTCCTGATTGCCTGCTTAAGGAAAGTCCTTACTCAGTAACTTCATTTTAATTTGTCCCCTTTAGAATCGGGGTTTGATTTTTGGGGTACTGTTCTTATTGCATGGTCTGGTCAAGGAAACAGACTTAAAAGATTGTCCTATGTTTGTTCACTGGTGTAAAATAACACGACTTAGGATATCACAAACAAGAACATGAGAAATACCAAATATTAACACTGCAGCTAGAAAATGGGAGCTTACAATGGCTGTTTCACGTTGTCAAAGTCAGCACTGCCTGTATTTTGTCGTCTCTATTTAAAGTGAGCTGGGTGCAGGTAGGTGATACCGGCTGGAGGCTTTCTGGTGGCACTGTGGCCACAAGGGAGGTGACAACAGTGGAGAGAGGTGACAGCACAGCCCTGGTGTCTCTGCTGAGATGGCCCTGCAGGGTGAAATCCCCAGTGGTTGTTTGTTGTGGGTGCTCAGTTCCTAAATTCAGAGTGTAAACAGCGAGGCGAGGTGACGAAAGGCCAGTGCAGCCCGTGGGAACCACACTGGGCCTCGAGGAGCAGCTCTGCCTCCCGTTGTCCCTGTGGGCTTCCCAGCAGCCAAACTGCTGCTTTCTGCTTCCTTTTGCGAGGCACTGAGGGGTTGGGGTCTGGCCCCACAAGTGGGCTTGGCTGCTGTGTCTTCAGAAAAATTCATGTGCCTCATAATGTATCCTCCAGTTCCTCCTGGGGGTCTTTTCTTTGGCTACAGTGGGCCGTCTGGTAGGATACCCCGGGCACCTGTGTTACACAGGGATGCCAGATGGGAAATCTGTGGGTGCCTGAGGGACAGAGTGATGAGCAGCCCTGTGAGAACTTCAGCGGGAATGGGAACTTTCTGGCAAAACTCTTCAAAACCAAGTGCTCTTTCTCGGCTCTTACCTCATGAAAAGTTTTGGGTGAATCCCTCTTTAAAAGCACCAACTTGAAACGTGGTGTTTTCCAATACAGTCCCTAAAGGGGCCTTAGGAAAGCTGGGGAGGGACTCTTGATCAGGAAGAAGAGCCATAAAATGAGGGGCAAGGGTTTTAAACTGAAGAAGAGAAGACTGAGCTGAGATCTGGGGAAGAACTTCTTTGGTGTGAGGGTGGTGAGAGCCTGGCCCAGGTTGCCCAGAGAAGCTGTGGCTGCCCCATCCCTGGAGGGGTTCAAGGCCAGGTTGGAGGGGCCTTGGAGCAACCTGGTGCCGTGGGAGGTGTCCCTGCCCAGGGCAGGAGGTGGCACTGGATAGGCTTTAAGGTCCCTTCCAATCCAAACCCTTCTAAACCACGTTAAGTGAGGTCTTTGCATCACTTGGTTCATAATGAATATTCAATGCAGGCTTAAAATGGTATGTGGTGACTCATCTCTCCTAATTAGCACGGTTTAGTTGATAACCTCAGGTTGCCACCCAACTTGCCAGCTAAAAGCGGTGTTTGCTTTCCAGAGAGCACGTACCTGCACCACCGAGACAGAGACTGAGTTTGTCAGCTTTGCAGAGGATCTCTACTGCATCACCCTCAACGACTCTGTCTTCTGAGAGGCCACGGGGCTGGAAGGGGCTGCGCAGTCCCTGCACGTCCCCCAGCATCGCCAGAGCCCTCTTGGTGTCACCACCACTACCATGGAGTTGCCAACAGTGGGAGGAGGGGTTGCTTCCACGAGGTGTCTTGAGTAAACTAGTAAAACAAAAAGTCCCATTTTAAGCAGGACAGAAGTACATGGCACAAGGATTGTGTAGAACAAAAAGTTCTAGAAAAGAGCTAACAACTTTCTTTTTTTTTTCTTGTTGCTGGCTTTATCTTTTGGATTTTTGTCTTGTTTTAAAGAACTCTGACAACTTAAGATGCAAACTGGGACTTGGCACAGCCCTGTGTAGGGCAGAAAAGTGCCCAGTGTGGTCTCTGGCAGTAACTAAGGTGTGTTCAAATTCTAGGAAAAGGGCAAAACAAGCTGTAGAACACCCCACTGCTGTCCTCCCGGGGCTGCAGGGCTACGGCACATCCATCATGAGGGTGGACACCCACGCTTGGCCTTCACTGACACTGTTACGTATGTACCGTTATGGATGTAATGAAACGGTGTGAATGCGGCAAATGACCCGAAGGACCACCAGGGAAATGCCATCCATTGACAAAGGGAGCATCCGTTGGTGCTTGCGTGCAAGCTCTGAGCCGTGACACCAGACCCCGGGGACAGCTTGAAGGGTGCAACAGCCACGCTGTGCCCAACGCTGTGTCCCTTGTCCCTCCTGTACCGCGTGAAGGTGCTTACATCTTGCGCTCTAACGATTTTGGATGCTGGGAAAAAAAGCTGTCTCAGTTATAGGACTTTATAAACCCCAAAAGCCTCTGGATTTTATAGGCTGCTGAAGACAGTTTTCTTATGCAGCTGATGTACAATTAGAGTCTTGTCATTTGTGTGCACGCAGCTGTCACCTCGCTGCCACAGGCACAACTCCCGAAACCTCAGCGTTTGTGTGTGTGGCAGGTTTTGCCAGTGGCCTGGGGTGCTGCAGGCCTGCGAGGAGCCTCAGTTCCACTGACGGTACGTTCACAGCCTGGGAATTGAGAACTGTTCCAGAAAATAGCTACAAAACACTGCGGAAAACTGACAGGAGTCTCCTGCTCACGAGCCACTGGCAACTGGAGCGTGAAACCCCTCGGAGCCCCAGCTCCCACCACGCTGCTGGGGCTGCCAGCCCCCACCCCAGCCCAGCCCCTTCTCAACCTCTGAGATTTTTCCTGTGAAGTTCCAGGATATTGGTAAAAATGTCTATGCTGATGAAGTTTTGCTGCCACAGGGACAAAGACACTCGCCTAATGATATCCCAACACCTGCTGTACCCCTCTGCTCGGGTGTCCTGACTGTCCCAAAGTTTATTTTTAATTCAGGTTATTTTCTTCCTTAAGATTTGTCCAGTTTGCAGCAGCAAATTCACCTTTTTTCATATCTTTGTTTTCCCTAGGCTTAAATGTCCCAGGTTATGGCTGTGGTGGCTGATGCCTGTGCAGAGATCACAGCAGCAGCTGAGACTGGTGTGTGTGTGGGGGGGGAGCTTTGAGACCCCCCCATTTCAATATGACATGAGCTTCATCTGTGTTTCTTACATGCTTTCTCCCAGGCGAGGGAGTGCTGCCGGGGTGGGGGGCTCTGGGTGTTCACCAGGGGCCACAGGAGAGCAGCAGTTGGCTCATTTACAGGCCGAGGCTCCTTTGCAGGCTCTTGCCTTTGACATGAGGGTTCATTTGTGCTTCCTGATGTGAGAGAGTAAAGCTCAAAGCTGGGGGTGTGGGGTGTATGTGGGGTGTGGAAAGGGAGAGCAAAAAAAAGGAAAAATGGCATAAACTGATGAACTTTCTCACTGGAACCAACAAAACAAAGCACAGCCCGGGACCGCAGAGCGTTCAAGTGTACAGTAACTAAAGAAACGTGCCAAGGACCTCTCTGTGCTCTTACGAGGCTTTTGGAGCCTCGGAAGGGAGGGCAACTTCAGGTAATCTGGAAAACATCCAAGCCCCATACTGCAACCTGTTGGGTTTGTTTTCAGCTGGCTGTTGTTCCGTCCTAAAGGAGCTGAGTGTGAGATAGCGCCGGTTTCTGTTTGCAGTTCCCTTACATTGTGTAACCCACCAGGGAGTTACCAAATAAACCTCCTGCCTGGAGCCACCCCAACAACCCCAGCTTTGAGCTCTCTGGCTGCCGACCCTGATGTTCTCCTGCTCCTGCAGAGCCCCTTCTGCTCCCAAGAAACACCCCCTTTCCCTGGAGCTGGCTGGAGGTGGGGTTAAGCACATCGGCACAGAATAAAGAGTAAGATTTGACCCAGCAAGTAAATTGGGAAGTGCCAAAAGAAACGGGGATCCCAGGTGTGCTACAGACTCAAAATAATTATCACAAACGAGCCAGTTCTCGTCTGGGTGAAATAGCAGGGCTCCATCTAAATTAATGTGGCTCATTAATGTAACAACGTTTGTGCCTCAAATGTCTCCCCTGCACGTGATTGTAATGGATTTGAGGTGCCCAACTTTAACACTCTTAAAATCAGAATTTCATTACTGAAATCCTAAAAACGAGACTAAAGAGAAGTCATTTTCTGTGATGTATTCTATGTCATGCCTTCAAGTGGCCCAATAAATAAGATTTCTAAAAATAATTCCATTCCCATTAATGGCAAGACATTGCAGAGATTAGTGCCGTAAATTTAAGGATATTTTGCATATTTTTGTAGGTTTGGGCATGTGAAAGCATGTGGGTGAATGCTCAGCACTGACTGCTGCGGGTGGCAGCAGCCAAGGTGTCCCCAGGGTGCAGAGGTGGTGGTGGGAGGAGGTAAAATACTTTCAATTATCAGTGTCACTGATGAGGATGTGCATCACGGGGACACGAGGCAAACGGTCTTCATTTCGGGCAATTTGTGGTCATTGCCACAGGCCGCTCGGGAGCTTGTGTGGCATTTTGCCCCTCTTTCACCAGTGAAGCCATTGATCCCCAGACTCCTGGAGCAGAGTTCTCAGTTGTGTGGCTGGAGCACACAGAAATGATTTTTATCTAAAACCCTTTGTGAGTATGTCCCTCGCCCACCTCTAGAAACGGCAATTTTCAATTTGATTGTTAAAAAACCTGGATTGTGTTGACGGCCTGGTTTGGTTTTAAGCTTCATTACTGCAAAGCTCCTTGGAAACGTGGAGCGGAGTCATAGCACCCCTTAAAAATCCCAGTTACAGAAGCAGGTTTGGTGATTTCAAGCAGTTCTCCCCCAGACTGAATCACAGACTGGTTTGGGTTGGAAGGGACCTTAAAAATCATTGAGAGCCACCCCCTGCCCTGGGCAGGGACACCTCCCACCAGACCAGGTTGCTCCAAGGCCCCTCCAACTTCACCTCGAACCCCTCCAGGGATGGGGCAGCCACAGCTTCTCTGGGCAACCTGGGCCAGGCTCTCACCACTCTCTTACTTTGGTTTTTCTTCCCTTCTTTTCCCCTCTCAGCAGGACTCTGCTCCAACAGCACCAGCCCACACAGGTTTGGAGAGGTGCTGACTCTCCATAAAGAGGTATTATCACCCCAAATTTCCCCAATTTTGGAAGTAGAATAAAAGCAGAGACATATAAATAGATGGGTTTCTTCCTGCCTGTGTGAAGTTTTGACTTAAACCGTTGACTCCTGTTTTGCATCTTCATATCAGCGACCACCCCAGCAGCGCCGCCTCTTGCCGTGGGGACATTTGTCACTGGGTACAATGAAATGTGGAGGAAAAACGCTCCTGGAAGACAGGTATCTTTACAAATGACAGAATATTTATTACCAATACCTTTAAAAAAAGATTACATCTGCTAGATCACTGATAAATATCATTTACACTGGGGAGAAAATTACAGAAGCTTTTTTTTTGTTCCATTTTTCTTGGTTTTGTGGTTTTTTTGTGTTTTTTTTTTTGTTTTTGTTTTTGTTTTTTTAACATAGAAGTAACCATATCAAACTAAGAAAGGAACACAGCTTGAAATACTGACAATATTTCTCTGGTCAACACCCCTGACTTTTACACAAGTGGAATCCTGATTATGAGTTACCGAATAAATATATTTAGAAGGTCTAAAAGTTAACTGTATTATTCCGTAAGCAAAAAAGAGACGAGTTACAGGCAAATTCAAGCTATCAGGAAAACAAAGAAAAATAAAATTATTAATAAACCACTGCAGCACATTTAAACTTGAAAATTTTATAGAAAATTCCATTGCCTTTGACTAGTGTCATCCCGTCTGAGTGAACTTACAAAATTATCCCGTAGTAACAAACAGTCCTTCTCTTAAGAAGAATTATTTTGCTGTGGTTATTGTCGTTTCTTGTTTTTTTTTCCGGCGCTGACTCTTTTAATTTTGCCTCCAGGCCTCTGTGCAGAGTTTCTAAAGAAAGGCAGGATTCCCAGCAGGGAAGTGCCAGAGATCTCCCTCCCCGCAGCACAGCCCGGCTCTCACTCCAGACCACGATTCCCAAGCTTTTTCTATCCCGTGGAATTAAGAAGGATGAGGAGTGGTGTCCCGATGCAGGTGGAAAACAGGCCTGTGTTCGGCCAACGGACCCAGAGCAGTTTCACGTCTCAGAGTTGCTGGATCCTAAATTTCCTTGGAATAAAATCCCCCAAATCGAGGTGGATTGACCCGGGTTTGCACCCAAAGCGGGGGGAACCGCGTCCTTCGCTCGCTCCTGCAGGCACCCGTCCCTTCTTGTCACTAGAGGCAGAGATTGCATCTTCCTTCGCGGTACCTTCATTCCCACCCAATTTACTGCTAATTATGATAAAGACAAAGCTATTTCAAGACAGTAAAAACGGACCCTCGCTGCACGATGCCAGAACTTTAGCTACATGTCCTGTAGTCCACAACCAACCAAAACTCGCGCGTTTTTCCAAGATTATAGTGTTCTGAGCATCTCCAGTTGGTCTTGCTTAGACCCCTGAATAAAATATAACATCCTGTGTCTTAGAAGCACTTGATTTAACACAAGACTCATCAGAACTGCCAGTTAAGCACAGCCGCATTTACCAAGGGAATCCGGAACGGTTCTGCCTCGTCGAACTGTTAAAGTTGCAGCCAATTTACTGAGAACAACTTCGCACTCTCCGTCATAAAGGAAAAAATTCCAAACGATATTTTCATGATAATGTCGTCCATAGCATTTTATAGCAGAGGAAAAATTAATATCTACATCATATGTTAACTTTAAAAAATTCTATAAAACACTAAATATATAATAAAAAATATGCATATAAGGACATATGTAAACTGCTTTGGTAACATCATATTACAGATGTTTTCAGTGCATTGCAGAGTTTCCAAGGAAACTTCAGACAAAGCTATATTTGCTTTGAGGAAGTACTGTATAATGCCATTCCTAAAGAAGCATAAACATTTTTTCCAGTAGTAAGATGTACTCAGACCACAATATTACTTAGTACTGGGTGTCTTCAAAACAACTAGCTAAATGTTGCTTATATTATAAACAAGGAGTCCTTTGTGTCATTTTTGTCATAAACTGGAGCGGGCTGTGAGCGATATCATGATTGTGCTGATGGCTGAGAGTGTGCAGGCCTTGGAGGTGGACGAGCCGGATCCTCTCGCATAGGCGTCTGAGCAGAGGAGAGAAGGGGAGAAAAAACATCAGCCAGTGAGGAAGAGAGCAACGTTCCTTCACCCAAACCTCTTCTCCCGGGGTTTTGTATTGGAGGGGAGGGGGCTGCAGGGAGGGTGGGATGAGGAGCTGCATCCGTCAGTCCCCTCCTCCCTTTCACTGGGTTTCCCTGCTCTCACTGAATTTCTGGTACCACTTAAACTCCTGCTCCGGTTGCGTTGAGGCTCCGTTCACAATTAGAGGACTTCAGGGCCTGCTTACTTATTATTTTGTATTTTTTTACAATATTACATTCAAGCAGTTCCTTATGGCACCAGCCTGTCACTCGCTGGGTCCCAGAGGAGCCAGGAGCTCTGTCAGCCATGGCACGGAGCTGAATAGGAACCCGCCCGTGCTCCCGCTCTCCCGGGGCCGATGATTAAACTCCTGGTTTATCCAGCCACCGTGTGCACCTCCAGTGGAGATAACTCGGATCTCACCCAGGATATGGTTTGGTGGGTTTTTTTTCCCCCATTGCTGTAATTTTAATAGCGTATTCCTGCATTGCAGGGGCGCCTGATTTAATGCAGCTTATAAACTGTGGCATTATTAATGGAAGATGGGACATGGAGATTTTGCAAAAGCAACGCTGTGTAATAAAATACTCCCTTTTCTGTTTGTTCTTCCACACAACCTCATTTCCCTAAATAAATATTTATGCCTCCAACACACAATGGGATATACAGTAGCCTTATAAATTTAAAAGCCTCTGAACATCCCATTTTGTATGTTGTTCTAGTGAGCTGCAGCGGAACAATATATTCAACATATATACGAGTATGGAAGTGAGAGGGTGGGGGGCGTCTGGAAAGCTTAACTGCAAATATAGCTAGTTATGATGGAGTTTCTTATGGTTTTATCCTGACTCAGGATGAAATGAGAACTACTGGTCCCAGCTCAGTCAGAGTCTCAGCTCCAGACCCTGCTCTGCCTTGTCCCCGTTTTGGGGACGTCCCCGGTGACTGGGGGGAAGCAGGAGGAGAGGGGCTGGGGACACTGGCTCCCCGTGGCTCCGCACTGGCCCCGCTTCCCCCTGTCCTTACTTGATATCTTTGGAATTCGGATTTGTTCGCTGCTGCTGCCGTCGCCCCCGTCGCTGAAGGGCTTGATCTCGATGATGTAGTCCTCGTCGAAGGGCAGGGAGAGCTCCACCGAGGTTTTGTTGGTTTCTATCACGGATGTGCTGCTCTGCCTGTTCCACCGGTACAAAACCTGCGGCGACAGGGAGAGAAGAAAGGAGGCAGAAAGGGCAGAGATGGTCATTGAGCCCCGGGGAACCTGGGTGTGCTGCAGCTCTTTTCCTGCCCCTGACACTCAGACACAGGGTCTGGTCACGGATGGTGATGCTGATGAGCAGCACCAAACACGGCACCGGTACCTCCTGAAGCCCCTCAGGGAAATTTTTAGCTTGATCAAGCCAAAATAAATCCCGAGGCTTATTTGTAGAGGTCAGAAACTTCTTATGAAAATTCTTCAGGAACCTGAGTTGGGGTGTTTGAAGGAATGCCACAAACACCTCCCCAGAATAAAAGGATGTTTTTGAATGACTTTCTAAGATCCAGGAATTCTACTAATTCAGATCATAAATTGTGACATAAAATATAACATTTCCAGGAAAAAAAGAAGAAGAATAATGGGCAATGTTTTGCTGTGATTCAGGAAAGAAATCGACCTGGTCGTGCTGTCCTAAGGGTAAGTTAAAAGAGGACTTTAAGAAGCCCACTAGATGGAGTTTGCCTCTTCAGGCTGAGGAGTCTCTCTCACTCTCTTTCAATTCTCTTAATTTGCATTTCAAACCTAAAACACGGAGTGAAAAGTTGATCCAAACTGCTGAGCTTCATCTGAGGTTTGGGCTAAAAACCCTGAGGAATGACTTATTTTTGACAATCCGGTACCATGCACTGAAGATACTTAAAAGTTCGCGCAGAAGCTGAGGAGCTGGCACCGGCTGGTGAAGCTGCCGCCGGCGGCGGCTCAGAGTCTGAGGAAGATACGAAGCACGTCCAGGTTCTTCATCATTTCGAGCGCTGATGGAAGACGTTTGCACAACTCAACCCTCAAGGCAGAGGCTGGAATTGCACACCCATGTCTTCTCAGGGCCAAATTAAACTCTTGTGTGAAGCGATAGAGCTGAATTCTTCCCAAGATTTCTCTCTAGTTAAATTATACCCTATTAAAACTGCTACTAATGAGGATTTTCTTTTTTCCCCTTTTGGCTTTGCTTTCTGAAGAAAATGGGAGCTATTAAAAAAGCATTTTATTTATCTGCAATTAAGGAGGCAACTCGCACCCTTGGAAGGTTTCCACCCAAGGCAGGAGAGCAGTCCTGCGGGTGGGAGCTGCAGAGGAGGTGATGAGGAGCAGGGGAAGGTCCGTGAGACCCACATGGGGCTCGCTGGGGCAAGGGCAAGTAGCCAGCACACTGTGCTCATTCTCCACAGGTATGGCCTCTGGTTCTGGGGGAATTCTTCAGTTTCAACATGGAAAACCATGCAAACGCTGTGAAAAACATCTCACCTGGCCTGACTATAAACCCCAACTTGATGCTGGATTCGTGGCAACGTTCCCTGTAGCCCAGAACCCAGTGAGGGCTGAAGCTCAGTGAGAATTCTGTGCAGGCCCAGGGGGTGGTGGGGCAGGGGGTGGTGCCCACCCTCTTGTGCCAACAAAACACTCACCTTGTAGCCTCTCACTTCCGACTCGTTGTCCAGCGCTTTCACTTGGTCCCAATTCAGTATGATCTTGGAGTCGGATGAATTCCATATGATGTTCCCAGGGGGCTGACTTGGCGCTAGACCCAAGTACACACAGCACCGTTATTACCACGGAGCACTGATTCCCAGTTAGATCCCTCCCGGTGCCAATGTGTCTCCCACCACCAGAGATGAGTGTGTCCAGAGTCCTATCGCTCTGGAAAGCTAATGAGCTGTTTCACTGCTCTGTGTCCTCAAGGTCAGGGGAGGTGTGACACAACACAGCGCTCTACATGAAAAAAGGACTCAGGCAGTTGCTCAACATGCCTGAGATCAGAAGAAAAAAAGCCCTCTTGAACGATGAGATAAATATTTAATTTTCCTGCACAGCTGTGATTCAGGTTTGCATGCTCTGCTTACTTAACACGGGGAAGAGCCTCGCAAAAGAAAAAAGAACCACCAGGCTGGTAGGTCTCCCCTGCACAAAAACCCAGCAAAGAGAAGTCTGACAGCTCCTTCAGACTCCAGAAAGCTCAAAAATGAGAGAGACAGGAACCCTCCCAGGCAAGAGCTCCCTCCCCAGTCCTCCCACACACTTACGGGGCTTCTTGGTGGTGACATTGACGGGGACACTGGAGGGGCCGGTGCCAGCTGTGTTGTAGGCCCTGACTGCCAAGTGGTACAGCGCGTTGCCTCTCAGGTTGGTGACTTTGGTGGACGTTTGGTTGCCAACCGTTCGAACCCTTTTCGCGTTTTCTTCCTTTTCATCGTGTCTCCAGCACCTGACCTGAGAAGCAGAACAGGCACACGGTTACCTCCAGCACCACAGCGGCTCACCGTGGTGTATCTCCCCATCTCCTACACGCCACAGGGACGCTGTGTTGTGTTCCCATACCTCGTATCCCTGTATTCTGCCTTTGTGCTGGTTCTCCCGAGGTGGAGCCCAAGAAACTTCAATGTCTGAGGCAGAGAGACTTCTGGCCAAAACTGTGGTTGGGGCTTTTGTCGGCTCTGGGTAGAGGAGTTAAAAATAAAGTTAAGAGTTTTCTGGTTTATGTTCAATTAGTCCCAGACTTCAAGGGATTTATTTTTTCCATTGCAGGAGAAAAAGACGCATATTGTAGAATCACAGAATGGTTTGGGTTGGAAGGGACATTAAATATCATCCAGTTCCAACCCCCTGCCCTGGGCAGGGACACCTCCCACCAGACCAGGTTGCTCCAAGCCCCCTCCAACCTGGCCTTGAAAACAAACCAAACAAACATCCGCATTTTAAAAGGATGGCCTGTCACAGCCCCTGCCAGGCGGCCCCGCTCCTCTGCCTAAGAAATAATAAGCTGTCATTACTGAAACCAACCCAGGATACCATGTACTGTAATTAGGACACGAAGGAACATTTTCTGATCAGTGGACATTAATTCACACTAAATCTCAGTGGAATTCTTTCCAGATTACATATTACTTTTCCATTAATATCAAAAGATTTCATTACGATTAATGTTATTTTAATGACTATCAAAAGAATTAATCACGGCTCGCCATTTATTATAAATCAAAGCAAGGATTAGGTATCAAAGGATATGTCAAGGTGGATACTAAGCCCTTTCAGACCCGGTCAGCCCTCCCCACGTCCAATGGTGGCGAGGAGGGAGGCAGTGGGGTGGGTTCCCAGCTCTACCTTCCTCTGCTGAGTAGACGACGGTCACGGGGCTGAAGGACCCTTCCCCCTTGTTGTTGTACACCCCCACTTTGACCTCGTAGGGGGAGAAGGGTGGCAAGGTCTCGTTGCGGAAGACGTATCTGGCAGCATCCGGGGAGGCCACGACGGTCTGCATCCAGCTGACGGTGCCGAAGGGGCGGAAGGCCACCACGTATCCGAAGCCGCCTCCGTTTTGCAGCTCCTCGGGCACAGTCTGTTGCGGGGGGAAAACCAGAAAGAAAAGGCACTTTCAGCATGGCATGCATTTATCTCTCTGTTGGCATCTCTCGTCTAATGCTCTTAGTCCTTCTAAAGCTATGGTCCTAAACAGAGCACTAGAGATGGGAGGTGGCTGCAGTCCTGCTTCTCCTCTAACCCAAATTCATCCCACCTCATCTATGCCAGAGCCTTGGTGCTCTGCCAGCAACCCGTAGTCAGGGGAGAAAGCATTATTTCCAGAAGACACTCCACCTAGGACTTAATGCATCTTCTTAGGTACCCACTTTCCTTCACTGACTCGAGAGAGAGCCTCTAGTAACGATGTGAGTAATTTCAGAGTCTGAGGTGAACCAAGGACATGGTTCCTGCTTTCCCAATACTTGTGCAGCTGCTCCTACATCTTTGGAGTCCCGTGTGAATCCCTGAAGAAGACATCCTGGCAATGGTCCCTCACTGGCCCAGTGCTACACAGCAACACAGGGCAAGTCAGGCAACTATCCACAGCCCATACAACGTGACCTGACTATGACACAATTGTGGACTCATCTAGGTTGGAAGGGACCTTTAAGATCATCAAGTCCAACCATCAACCTGATGCCACCAAAACCACCACTAACCCATGTCCCTAACTTGTCACAAATGTGATGGAGAAGGACAGGTAAGTGCCAGGTAACAGCCAGAAGAAACAACCTGTCACCTCCGGGTCACTTCTGGACACACTGACACTTCTGGACACACTGACACTTCCTATTCTCAGACTTTCACCCCTCTAAAAGCTGCATCAAAACCCCAAACTTCAGTGTATTAAACCAATCTGTAATTCACGGGCCCCTCTCCCACAGATGCTCGTGGTGTTCAAGCACGTGCAGGGGTTACTTTTGGCGAGCGCTTCTTACTCATATTGAGAGGCTCAAAAAAAGCATCAGACCATAAAGAAAAGGCCTCTGGACATTTAAAAGAGTAAACTGCCCGTTCCATCAAAACACAAATTATATTTTGTGCAAATTACAAGTCAAAGTCACGGCTGACGTTCTTGCCATGTGTGTTCTTGAAACATATTGCAGTATCTTTAGGAGACACAGCGTAGCTAATTAGTGCAATGGAGGAGGAAATTTAGCACATTGAGCTGTGCGGTAAGGACAAAAACCCATTTATAGTTTTTTAATAACCTTAAAAATATCTCTGGCGATTCATTCTGCCAGCTTGGTCAGAAATAGTGCTAAGTGGAAGTGTTAGCATGTCTAGTGAAGTTCATTATTGGGAAAAATATGCCAGCTGCATCACATCATAACATGAAAATACGAGCAGACAAATGACTAAAGTTCTAACCCTGGCTGCTGTAAGGAATATTAAACATTTTTCATCTCTGTATCTGCTCTTGCTGGCTTTCATTAGCAGGAAGGAAAGCCAGTGTGCAACGTGTTGGGCTAACTCTTATCTATTCGCTGCCGTATAACCAGGTGCAGGGGTAAGGGATGGAGCTTGGGAAGCAGCCACAATTCTCAGCCAGGTCAGGATGTGCCACCCTGGCCTCACAGGCTGTTTTGTCCCTTGGATGGTTCCTCTCTGTCCATGTTTCTCTGTATCCACAGGTAGGTGCTGAGTGAGGGGGAGCTGGAAGCCGTGATGCATAGCCCTGTCCCCTGCACAGGACATCTCTGCCGGCTTCCTTGTGCAGGGCCTGGGGTGGGCAAGGGGTTTAGCTCAGTTTTAATAGCTTTAATTTTAACAATTTTTTTCATGGAATCATAGAATGGTTAGAGTTGGAAGGGACCTTAAACATCATTGAGTTCCAGCCCCCCTGCCCTGGGCAGGGACACCTCCCACGGCACCAGGTTGCTCCAAGGCCCCTCCAACCTGGCCTTGAACCCCTCCAGGGATGGGGCAGCCACAGCTTCTCTGGGCAACCTGGGCCAGGCTCTCACCACCCTCACAGTATAGAATGTCTTTCTAGTATCTAATCTAAATCTCCTTTCTTTCAATTTAAAACCACTACCCCTCGTTCTATCACTACATGCCCTGACAAAGAGTCCCCCCCATCTCTCCTGTAGGCTCCCTTCTGGTACTGGGAGGCTGTCACACAATCTAGGCTTTTTAACAACCAACTCTCTGAAATCTACAGAAGCTTCCCTGGGGTCTGGGGGGAAAGGGTGCACGTAGATGAGGACCCTATTGATTTTCCTCTCGGTGTGGACCCCACTTACCTCCCAAGTGATGACCAGCTCAGACTTGCTCCCTCCACCACCACTGACGTTAGCTGGGGTCACTTCTGGAACTGAAAAAAAAGATTCAGAAGATGCAAGTGGCAACTTTGAAAGCAGAAAAAATGCACTGAAATGGAACAGACCTGAGCAGCAACAGGACTCTGCTGGAACTCCCCTGCTGGGTACCAGAAACACTGTTAGGAAATGACTAATTTGCCCTGGCAAATAGCACATTAAAAGTATGTCAATAATAGTATATTAATAGTATGTCAGTTAACGTGTGTATTCAGCCACTAATTGTTTAGTTTAAACATTTATCTTCCATAAAAAAGGCTTCTCTTTATTTTTGTATTTCATATTCTGTTCTGTTAGAGGCTAAAACAGAACAGAGGAGCCACCTACCAGGGGCTTCCCATAACTGAGTAGGCTCCACACTGAGCCTACTCCCTGCTGTGACCCCTTTCTGCCACATCAGAAGACAGGGACAGCTTCAAGGAGCATTAGAGCTCTCAAGGTTTGTAGGTTGTACAGGAATCCCTGCACACAGGCCCTGCTGAGGACCACCAGGAAGCTGTGCCTGCAGCATCCTGAAGACACAGTGTGCTTCCAGAAGGCGGTGGTGCATCTGGAAGAGGGTTCCAGAGGACCTTCAGTAAGCTCATGAAATGATTCAGCCCATAGGACAGCCCAGGGTGGTTTCTCCAAGGCTGATGGCCCACAGGGACGAGGTTCAAGTTACTCAGGGAACCACAGAAGTCCCCAGCATGAAGGGCCTGATGACTGTTCAGTTGTGAAGCTCACACGCCTGCTGTGGAGGTGCTGACCATTCTCAGAGTTCATCTCTCTCATCAAAGGATACTGGGCAGTATTTTCCAAAAATTTCCCAAACACCTTTCTTTTTTCTTTTCTTTCTTTTCTCTTTTTAAATTGTTGCTTTCTGCAAAGAAAGGGCATGAAGTTTTCCTACACATCCAAGAGTCATGGACTGAGCATCAGGCCCTCCTCAACTTCCCGTGCTTGGTCTGTGCACACAAATAACATGCTGTGAAGGAGGAGACCAATGGGCTCCTCAGCTTCCTCCAGTGCCAGGTGTCTGTTAGCACTGATGAGCATTTATTCAGCCAGATTGGACTCAGTTGTCCACCACTACTTACGAGCTTCTTCAGTCCTCCTCTTCTCTGAAGGTCTGCTGGGTTCTCCAATCCCAATCAGGTTGGCAGCCACTACTCGAAATTCATACTCGACCCATGGGTTCAGACCCACCACCGTCGCTGTGAAGGTTCTGCCATCAATGATCTCTGGAACTGGGAGAGAGCTACGGGTCAGGAATGCAATGAAACCCACTAAAAAGTATTAAAGATTGCTCAGAAAAGGTCACAGATATCTGACATCCTGAAAAGTGAGAGATTGCTGTCAACCCAAAGTGAGGGTTTAAACCTTTCCTTTTCTAACATTCTTTTAACTGCAAAGTAGGAAATGAGGTGGCATGAAAACATTGTGCTTTTGGCACAGAAATTCCTGCTATTAAAGAGCTTCCCCTACATTGTCGCTTTTTGAAAACGAAGTCTCAAGACAACAGGTTATAGGGTTTTTATTTTTCTGTTTCTAAAACACAGTGTTCCCTCTACTTCATGGTTACCAGAACAAAATTAACCTCTGACGGAATGAGCAATTACATCATGGGATTTTTCCCTCTATCAGGAAAATAATTCTACTTAAAGATAGGCCAGATGACACGGTCTGTCCCTGAGGGATGTCTTTATAGACCACAATTACTGTTGTATATCTCCAGCGCGGCAACAAAAGATAGGAGTTCATTCTGTTTTCCCTTAAACATTCATGAGAAAAATGGATGAGTAATAGCAGTGACTGGACCCTAAATCTTTGGGTTGCCAAACCTGAAACTAGTTAATATGACAAGTGCTCTGCAGCTGGTGAAATTACTTTTCACAGAATCAGAGAATAGTTCTGGTTGGAAGGGAACTTAAAGCCCATCCAGTGCCACCCCCTGCCCTGGGCAGGGACACCTCCCACCAGACCAGGTCACTCCAAGCCCCCTCCAACCTGGCCTTGAACCCCTCCAGGGATGGGGCAGCCACAGCTTCTCTGGGCAACCTGGGCCAGGCTCTCACCACCCTCACAACAAAGTTCATCCCCAGATCTCATCTCAATCTCCCCTCTTTCGGTTTAAAACTGTTCCCTCTCGTCCTGTCATTCCACTCCCTGACCAAGAGTCCCTCCCCATTTCTCCTGTAGCTCCCTTTTCCCTTCAGGGTGCAGAGTTTCTGGGCCCACATGTGGGTCCCAATGGAGATGTTCTCCGTCAGTGGAGCTCTTTGGGGATCAGGCGATGGACCTACCTGTGCTCACCGCTTGCCATCCCACTGAGAAGGGGGTCCTTGCCTGTACAACATACATTGTAATGGGGCTGTGGTTGTCTGCTCCTGGCCTCCAGGACAGCTGGGCGGTGGTGTCGGTGATTTCATCTATTGTCACAGCTTCTGGGGGACCTGGGGGACCTGTTGGAAGGATTACAGGAGAGGGGGTGCTTGGAGCTTTGCAGTGGCTCAAGGAAGGAGCCTTCTGGTTGTCGTCTTCTGCTCAGGACATGGGGAAGTCCTTGCAGAGGAGGCAAGCGCAGCCCTTGATGTGGTTTAGGAGCTCTCATTGCCTCAGTGAGACTGGGAGGCATGGGAGGGACAGACACACAGATCCCCAGTGTCTCCCACAGCCCAAAGCTCCCCTATGGGACAAGGGACTCAGGAACAGCTCTGCCATCCCACCTCTGCCACTTTAGCACTGAGGATTTCTGGCTGCAGCTTGGATAAACCCAAAGGTGGTGAAGAATGAAGGACCTGCCTGTAATTAAGCATTGTGCCCAAGTGTGGACCAGCATTTACCACTTCACTGCTGGGCTTCTCTGAACCAGTAAAGCTCCATCATAGAGAGGACATCTCTCCTGTATCACATGGCCATTACTGTCTATCGTGGTACCTGAGGTGAAGTCTCTCCCCAAAAGCAAACTCTCCTGCAATTCACTCCATGGACTAAAATTATTCTTGTATGACATTCAGAGAGCAGGACATGCTTAAATATCTAAAATACCCCGAAACCTTTCAATATCCTGTCTTGAAAATGAAAGTTTTAGCAGGTCTAGCCAGATTTAATTTCTCAGAAATTAAAACTTTAAATTGTTTTGCTGGGGGTGGAAGGAGAGGGGCGAGGAGCAGCCACGCAGCCTCCTGGAGCACTCAGCTCCTTTGGTCCTCACCGCAAGTTACACCGGAGAAATGAAATTTCATCGGGTCTGTCACAGATTACTCCTCCAGCTTGACAGAGGCCGAAACAAACTGTTTTCATGTCATCTCTTGGAATAACTGTGGTTATTCCCAGCATTTCAGAACATACATTTTTGCAGGGTGGAGGTGAAACGTACTCCTTCGCAGGGAAAAATTACAAGTTAATGATTTAACAAATATTTTTGGGCTGCTGACAGACACGGGCTTGTGTTCTTGGTGGCATGAAAAAATCCCAGCCTGAAGAAGTTGGGCTGGTCCGTGTGTGTTGGTGCCAGGGGTTACTTCTCTATGCCCTTGTGTTGACATTCCCTGACATATAAAAAAAGGATTTTTATGCTAGTATTTAAGCTCTAATTATTTTGACGTAGCTCTGATATTTAAAAAAAAAACCTCCTCAAAATTATCCCAAAGGCTGTATTTATGCACCAACTGTTCACCTCTCCCTCCAGTCTCACAGCCCTGGGATATTTCCCAATTTTTGTGCAGTGGGTGAGAAGGTACGACCGTGGGGCCAGAGCTGTTCCCGTTGATGTTTTCAGGGCGCGATAAGATCAGATGATGACTTGCCATCATCAAGGCTCGTTCTCTTGTGAGAATTTCATGTTCCTCCTGGTTGTTTACAGAGGCAGCGCTGAGGAAATTACCTAACCCAGGAGCCCTTCAGCGGGCTGTTTTGAAATGTTTGTGGGAAAAGAAACAAAAATTCATCTGAAATCATGCAGCAGTGAAAACCCCAGAGTAACGGGGAGCAACCTCCTGGGGAGCAGAGTGGCGGCCCTGCTGCCTCCTGGGCCCAGCTCTTCGTACAGCACGAGGCTAAGGACGTCGGTGTTTGTCCTCCCACAGGGAAATGTGGTGCAAAGCCTAACAATAGCACGAGGGTAACAGAAGTGCCCAGCTACAGACAAGGGCACACTCCTCAGTGGAAGTTAAAGGGCCAATCTCACACATTTTACTCCAACGCCGCTCGTGTAAAGGGAATTTCCTACTTCTTTTTCATGCTCTCCTCTCTTCACCAAGCCTCCTGAGAACTTATGTTGCATGGAGAACGTACAAACTCTGGGGTCTATGGGAACTGAGGTGGCTGGTACCAAAGTTTGCATTCCTCAGAGCTAACGAGCAGGAAAATACATACCATATTTATTGTAAGGATTCAGACTCAGGTTAACTAATTGTGTCTCTGTCAAAGTCCTACCTGCAGATCACCTGTGTATGGTAATGAGTAGACCTTGAAATATCAGTGAAGTTACTAAATCGTGTTTATTCTAGCAAAGGCACACTATACCTGGGCAGAAACGCCGTGAATAAGCTGGATAATGTTTCTGCTGCTCGGTTTGTCAAATAAACGGCCTCAGTTGGTGCGAGTTTTGCATTCAGGACATGAACACTCACTGGGGTGTTCAGCTGTGGGGTGTGCCTGTTGGTTGAGTACGTATGTATGAAAGAATCTTCATGTGCGCTGTCGGAAAACGTACCGTGAAACCCAGCATGTGCTTAGAGCTTATTTCTGAGATTAATTACAAGATGCTGGGATCCCAGTGCAAGGTCTCCCAAGCCCAGGAAGTGTCGTACCGCAGCAGAAGATAGGAAGGTTAAAAAACCAAAAAAACCCCAACCCAAAACCAAAGGAATTTTACAACAACAAACAACAACAGTAACAAAATTCAAATACCTCTTACAATCAGGTCTGCAGCAGCCGATAGCTTGTCCACACTCGTTTGCACCATGCAGACGTATTTCCCGGCATGCTTCAGCTGGATGCTCCTGATCATCAAATCGCCAGCTGAATCCTGCTGATAAAGTAGGGAAAAGTGGTTACAATTACTTTTTAATGAGCGCTAAACATCATTATCACATGAAGGACACTGTGACTAATGGATTTACTTTACACTGGCTGATGAAAACATTAGTAAGGCGAGCCGTGGCCTATTAAAATTATGTGAGTCTGCCTTGAAGATAAGAGCGGGATGTTCCTAAAACGATGGCTCCAACAAGGGGCAGGGGAGCCTGGTTTGGGTCCGTGAAGCAGTTTCCCCATTAAAACGTTGTGACAAAGCTGATGTAGGGGTCAGGTTCGCTCTGATTCCCCCTTTATCTCTCCGGATATCCAATTTACAGCCTCTCTGATATTCAGATGCCCAAGTTGTGTCCACATCTATTTCCTAAGTGAAAACCAGCCCAAATTATGAGACATCTGCAATAGTTTCACGGCTTTGTATTACGGCCAGCATTTTGATTGCCCGGCGTTTTTGTGCTAAAGATCACGAGAACAGCACTCTCTGAGGAAATCTTGCATCACCTAACAGCAGTAATTTGTTTTCCAAACGCCAAGTGCATGTCTGATTAACTGTTGAATAGAACTAATTAGGTTTCTGTATGTACGGGAAGCCGAAAACTCTCTGTAAATTTTTCTCCAGACACAAAGCACTCGATACATTAGAAATCTCAGGGTAACCTTGTGATTGTAGCTTTCTGACTGAAGAATATTAATAAAGTTTGTAATTTTAGCTTTGCAGGCCAATCAGGTGCAGTCACCGGGAAGGGCTGCCACTGCCAACGTGTGCCCTTAGGCATCAATCTTTACAGACATCTTTTAATGATTTTTATTTTTTCAGGGATAACAGCAAGGCTTATAAATTGTAGTTCCTTTTCCTTTCAGAATTAAATTTCGCTCCTGACAAATGTAAACATGGGCTGTGACTCTGCCTGAAACCCAGCTGAGCATATGGCTCTAAAACCTCCCATAGAGCAACATGCAAAACCCTTCCCAGTCTTCTACCTCTACTGGAAATTTCTTACATTTCTTTCTTTCTTTTTCTTGCTACCTTCACCCAATGAAAATGGACAAAAATTCATCAGGGAGGATGAGAAAACTTTTTAAAATTGCACCTACGTTAGAAATTAGGCTCCTCAAGTCCTGCCTAGCACGCAACAGGCTAAATCTGAACTGCAGAGGAAAATGTTATGGTTACAAAGGAAAACAAAATATTTATATGTCTTCCAGCCACACCTGTGAAATGGTTGCTCCTTTTTCAGCAAAAAAATATGTGGGGATCAGATTTGGTCAGAAGAATGGCAAGAGAAGCTGGGGCAGTTCTGACAGATGTGCCACCTCCTTGTGTGAACCCCCTTTCTAATAGATGGCATCCTGAGTGGCAGTGACCTTCTCTGATTTCCAAAACTCATGCCACAGCATCTTCAGGCAATCTAAAACTAGTAGAAAACAACCTGCCCTCCATACCTGAGGTAAAAGCAGAGAAAATCAAGAAGGGAAGGACCATCCTACGCACTCCTACCTTCCCATGGGCATTCTCATTGAATGGTTTGGGATGGAAGGGACCTTAAAGACCACCTTGTCCCAATCCCCTGCCATGGGCAGGGACACTTCTCACTAGACCAGGTTGCTCAAAGCCCCATCCAGCCATGTTTCCCATAAACAACCAATCAACCCACCTAAAGATACCAATGTGACATTGCCAGGAAACATGGACAGATAACACTAACACTGAAAAGAGATGTCAACTCTGATGGTCGGTGATATTTGCAAAAATATGCAGGTTATTTTGTGTAGGGGAAAAATACTTATTCTAAGTGGTGGTCACAAGAGGAGACCAAAGATGGAGACATGCCAATAAACATTGCCTGAACAAATGTGAGGATATCCTCTGATTTTCTGCGATTTTCTGTATAAATAACAAAATCGTGCAATTGCTGTATTTCACATTTTTTCTACAGCCAAAGAAAAACAATTATGGACTTTTTCCTTGAATGAGATGGCTTTTTTTTTTTTTTTTTTGCAATGAGAGAACATATTTTAGCTCTTCTGATGTACATTCCACTGCAACGTGAACGCATCATTCATGCAAGCAGATTGAACTCATGTCAGTAAGAAATCATAACAATTCTACACCAGATATAATAAAGTATTCTACTGGTAATGTTCATCTTCTCAGCCTGTATGACACAAGACAACATCTCCTACTATTAACTTACTCAAGTTCATTCCTCCTATTAGTACCCCTTCTCTATGTTACCTATTTTTATTACAGTGAGGAGATTGCTTTAGTATTAATACTTACCCCTCCAACTCTTTCAAAGTGGTCCCCATCTTTTTCAAAGTCTATCAGGTGTCCATTAAATGACCAGGTAAACATGATATCCAGCGAGTGATCGTGAGATACCTGACAAGGCAAGACAATGCTTTCTCCAACAGTGACATCCATGCTGAAAGGTGACACCATAACCCGGGTTGGATCTACAAACAAAGGAAAAAAAAAAAAAAAAGGTATTAATCCTGTCCTTGTCATAAACTGAGAGATGTGGAGCTGAGAAAGATCCCAAGCAGTGTATGACAACTGTAGTGTTGCCACCAGAACCTGAAAAGTTTGCAGCGATCACTTAGGAAGGTCCTTAATGCAACAAGTGAACTTCACAGCTTTGATTTTATCCTCCAATATCGTTTTTTGATGCATTGAAACACCATTAACAAATGCTCCAGAATCCTCTTCTAGTCACCATAGAATCAAAGCGTCACAGAATGCTACGGGGTTGGAAGGGACCTCTGGAGACCATCTCCCTCAAGATGCCAGAGCAGGTCCACCCAGAACAGGTCCCACAGGATCATGTCCATGCAGGTTTTGAATGTCTCCAGAGAAGGAGACTCCACCACCTCTCTGGGCAGCCTCTGCCAGGGCTCTGACACCCTCACAATGAAGAAGTTCCTCCTCATGTTTAGATGGAATTCCTTATGTTCCACTTTGTGCCCGTGACCTCTTGTCCTGTCCCTGGGCACCACTGAGAAAAGCCTGGCCCCATCCTCCTGACACCCACCCTTGAAGTATTTATAGGGGTTGAACAGATCCACCCTCAGCCTTCTCCAGACTAAAAAGACCCTTGTTCATCAGCCTGAACAAGGAGAAAAGGCTGTAAAAGAGCGCAGCAGATCTGAAAGGCTTAAAATTTTTGAAAAATATTGGAGATTAGAGAAGACGTTATTTGAATCTTCTTCCTTCAGAGATGTGTTCATCATACACTGCTCACCATCGTTATCCAAAAATCTGTTTTGATGTTCCTAAATTAAAGCTGCCTTAAGAAAACTCTCTCGATGTAAAGTCTCCAAAAGTGGAATGAAGAAGTGTATATTAAAACAGGAGGGATACATGCTTGGAGCTGGAAAGTGAAAGACCAGACTACAGGATAAATGTAAGTGATAAGTGATACCAACCAAACCTTTCACACCATGGAAACCCAGATTGTGCCCTGGAAGCCAAGCCCTGTAGCGGTGTCAGGCAGAGGGTCTGGGGGCAAGAGGTGGCTCTGGGTGTAGTAACTCCTCTGCCTGATGAGCAGCTGGTTTGGCTCAGGTAGTATGTGAGGCTGACTCATCCTGTGGTCTGAGATGTTGCTGACCTGTTGAACAGGAACTGAACAAGTATTTTGGGGAGGTGAAGCAGAAGAAAGCACATTTCCAAAGGAAAGCCCCCAAACCTGTGGGTATCCGATGCAGCAAGTTCTGACTGTTAAATACAGGCAGCAGCACGTGCCAGCTCCACCTCAGGCTTCAGGACTAATCCCTTATTCACAGCTGAAGTTCACACGGATTCTTTACCACTGGTTTAATTGTCTATTTTTCACTTTAGTCGTGCAGTACAAGCAAAATGGTGGCACAGAAAGATGAGCCATGACACATTATGCAGACTTCAGCTCCTCGCCTGTGCCTACGAATTCCCTCTCCCTCTAAACTTAACATTTGTCTTTCATTTCTGTTGACAAAAATGCAGTATTTTTTTTTTTTCTACAGGGCCTCAGAGGAAATGAAAAGGAGAAAAAATATTGCTCAACGAGACCAAAAGTCTGAAAATCATATACAGATAGATATTTTTGCTTATTCCAAAGGTCTATTCTGCACAGCTGTTGTGCTAAAATCCCATGAGCATTATTCACTCTGTGGTATATGAACCCAAAATCTCAACTACTTCTTCTATTGGCCAAATGCTGAATTCTCTGCTAAAATAATAAGGATACAGCAACAAAGATATGCACTGGGCAGAACTACTCACTGACGCTCAGGCGATGTGAAGCTGTCCTGGGTTTTCAAAGACCTTAGAAAAAGTGTAGAGGAGGTGCTGAAAAAGATTTCATCGTTGACTATACAGGCTTCAGATCAAGTCCTCGGGGAATTGCCTGTAGTACCTTCGATGAACTGAACTCATATTTTGTTTCACTTCTAACAAAATAGAGTAACTCCTAGCACAACCCCAGTAGATGTTATGAACCTTAATTAAGTAATACAAGTGAAGCCTTTTAAATTTCTCAGGTATAAGCAGTGTAAGTGCACGCTACTAAAATGTTTAACTACTGCCGAGACTTATGACTTTGTATAACTCGTGTATCAGGATTTTACAGTCACCTGGGACTGCGACTGCTGAAACTCAAGAAGACCTAGAGCATCCCAAGCTCTGGATGTTCCAGAAACACCGGCACCTGCCATGGGGCTCAGGCACTGACCCACTTACTGAAATTCCTTTCAGCATCACAAGTTCATCCTCGGCCCTGCTCAAAGCCCATGTGAAATACTAATGAAGGACTTGACTCCAGAACGAAATGGTTGCCTCCCAGAAAGCCCTGAGCTACATGAGATGATGTAGGAGATGATCTGACCTCCACACGCTGGTGTTTCCAGCTCCATGAAGAGAGACAGGACCAGCCAATCCGTCACATCTCCAACCAAGGGAAATAAATGCACGTCTCTCACATAATCCATGACTTCTAATGCATAGGGCTACAATTAGTAATGCTTAACAACTTGCAGTGTCCCTCCCCAGCTTTTCTGGAGCCCCTTGGGGGACTGAAAAGGGGCTCTAAAGTCTCCCCAGAGCCTTCTCTTCTCCAGGCTGAATGCGCCCAGCTCTCTCAGCCTGTCCTCACAGCAGAGGGAACTCCAGCCCTTGCAGCATTGTCATAGCCCTCCTCAAAACAGTTAGGGAAAAAAATAACTACACTTTACTAGCAAACATATTAAGTAGGTGTCCTTTAGGTATAGCAAATGCAGCAAAAGGAGACGGGAGCAAGGATACACTGGCCTGTGCTGGGACGAACTCTCTGCAGACTGGTTGGTGACTGTCTGTAGGTGTCACTGAAGGCTCAGGGAAGCAGGAAAGCTCCCTGGCAGCCTTCCTTCCATGACAGAAAGCACTTTTTTTTTTTAATTTCTACATGCAGTTTTCCCTGCATGCCAGCTGGGCTGGCAGCTCACGGAGCAGCTTAGTTCACAACTCAGCATCGAGGCCAAGAGGGTCTAAGCATCATGAGAGCTCCTGGGGATGGTCCTCAGCTGGAGCAGATCCACACCGCTGCTCAGAACAGCTCTGGACATCACCACCAGCAGCAGCTGAAGCTATCTGAGCTTTTCTTAACTGTTTTTCTCCTGAGTTACACCCCTTAGTTTTATTGCTGCAGCGTATTGCAGAGAATTCAGTGTATTTCAGGCTGATTTCATGTATTTGGTTTATATCACGAGAGATTTTCACCAAGTTTTCTTGCAAGCTTTCAGTCTGTTAGGAGAACTGGAGCTGAGCAGCACTTCCCATCTGTAGGAAGGCTGTAAATTACTTCACTTTCATCCCTCGTCTCTTGCTAAAGGGACCCCGTCATTAGCCGTTAGTGCCACCTGCTTTTTGCATCTCGTTTTGGGAAGCTGTGATGCATTTCTGAGCTGCCAAGCAGCAGGTGGCAGACACCGTGGGTATGGTCCGAGGGTAACAATTATCCAATCTGAAAGGAAAACATCCCACCCTGATTCTCCATTGATTGGGAGTCCATTAGGAGGGGTTACTTGTTTAGGATAAACAGCTCTGCATGGCTGGGTTTGCTCGTTGTAGCTCACGCAGAGCCTGTGTTTTGTCACATTGATCTGGAGGACGTGACATGGTGGGGCACAATCTACAGTGGCACGACATAAGTGACATAAAACACATCAGAGATTGACACTCTGAGACAATGCTTTTTTGAAGTAAAAAACAAATAGGTCAGTCCAGAGCGTACGAATACCTGTCGCATGATACAAGAGGACCAGGGCAAAGCAAGAAGTGATGCCCCATATATTGTGCCCATCAGCATGGTTTCAACTGACCAGAGGGGTTTTTTTTTCCACCAAGAGATGGGCATTCCATGGCTCCTTGGTATCCCCTTTCCAAATGTGCTCCTTTCCAGTTTGGCTGAGCCATGGAGGCTGCGTGCCCAGCTCCACGGGGAAGGGATTCAGCCACACTAATAACCGTGGTGCCTCTCATTTAAGGATATCAAAGTGCTTGGTAAACAATGAGGTGTGCTTTGCCCACCCTGCCTGCAGAAGGAATATAAAGTATTTTACTATAATGGAAGATTGAACTGTAATGTGCTGCGGAGATACAGTTCCTGGTGTTGGCCTTGAATCTGAATCAGAGACAGATTCAAAAAAGAGATAATGTCAACATTTCTAATGCTGGTTTCTGAAACGTGTGCACCTAATACCTAACTGCTTATTTAGAAATCTATCCCGGCACAGAGGTCAAAGGAGACTGAGAAGAAAGGAATATTCAAGTTTTGACGTATTTATCTAGGGTTAAAAAATGAAGAAATCAGAGCTCCCTCCCCAAAATTTAATGGTGCCTTCAGATTGTTACACTTACAAGGGAATTTCCCCAAGATTTTGCAAAGGCTTATCCCTTCCTTTCTACTTCCAGCTTTGCCCATTTCACTTCATTCAAGATTTGTTTGCTGCCAGTTTTGGTTAGTGGAGGCTAAGGGCAATGTTGCAAAAGATCCTCCATGGAAGGGCTGCAGCATATGTCCCTTGCCCTTTACTCTTTTTTGCCTTGTAAATATTCCTAGTGTTAGAGGGGGAATTATGTGCAAATGGATGCAAATCAGCTAGTGGAAACTGCAACAGCTGCTTATGGGCAGAAGAAACACAGGCTGGTTCTTCAAATGGGAAAAATAAAAGCGGCGTTTGTTTTTGCTGAGGGATATGTACATTTTCTTCAAGTACGTAAGAAGTGTTAGCATCCTGCCTATTATACTCCTGGGGCACATCTGAGTTAAATAGCAGTGAGAGGCTGGGAGGCGTAAGGGCAGAATGCAGAGAGGAGATCACTGAGTCCAGGCTGGACACGAGGAGCCTGTATGGACCAAAACCGTTTGATCAGGCGTGGCTCTGCCTCTCTGCGTCACCTCCTGCGACAGGAGCACGCCAGGGCATCTGTTGGCCGTTCAGTGAGAGCCAGTGTGGATGACAAGGTAATTTCAGGTTCAAGCATGAACGCTCAAGTGCAAGAGTTTATGTTCAATTACCAGATGCTTCAAACGAGCAGCAAAGACAAAGGTGAGCGACGCCAAGCGCAGGCGGCTGCATCCAGCGCGAGGGAAAACAGACAGGACGCTGCTTGTCCTGGGGCTGAATTTCCACTCACGTTGCTGATATTCCTTACTCAGACCTAGGCAGATAAGCAGTAGTTTCAAGTTTGATTAACCATCTAATTACCTAATTCTCTTAAACAGCCAGTACTGTCGCAACGTTAAAGATCTACCTTTTTTGCTTATCTGTGTAAACCTTCTCATGCACAAGATTTTAAAATAGGTTTTTCTTGTAGATAAAGTGTAACATGAGTATTTGGGACTCACTTTTTCTCTTTTTGGAATACCAGCATGTTTACTGGTTTCCTTTTGGTTTTGATCAGAGGGAGTTAATAAAATGCACTGCAGATCAATGTCCTCTATTTGCAATGACATTTTACATTATTGTATTGATTTTGAGGCAAATCATGTCTGGAGATAATAAAAATCAATCGTGGAAGGAGAATCATCTGTTTTCTATGAGCAACCAAAGTCCAACATATAAATACTCAAATGTGCTCTCACGTTTCTTTCTCTTCTATTTGTGAATGAAACATTTATCCAAGACCATAAAGTCAAAAGCAGCTGAGACTCAAGGAGACAAACTTCGGGAACTCTGGGTGCTCTGGGCACCACCCGACACTATGAGAAACACTGAGGAGGGCAAAATATGACTCTGAACTATAGAGATCAACAACTGGTGAACAACTAAACACGTAGCAAGAATTAGCAGAGCAAACTGCAGGTACCTTAATAGAACGTCTGACTACTTTACAGGGCATGGCCAAGATTAAGATCAGAAAGAAATGAGGAAAGGCTAAGCATTTACAATATTTGGCCTTTACAGTATCACAGACATAGCTGTGATGAGTCCAATACACGCTTTCAGCGCTCATGGTTCTTCTGCCAATATAACTCTTCTTTTCCAAATAATCAGCAAATACACATGTGCTCTCACAAGACAAGTAACTGATTTATAAGGTGCATTTCTTAACAGAAAATTTTGCAGCATTTGCAGTATCCTCTGGTGTGCACTGTGGTAGCTCAGCCCAATAAAATGTAACCTTATTAAAAGCAAAAGGGACACTGTGAGTCTAGAAAAGGGAATTTAGAGCTGGGGCTAAAGTGACATCTCTGGTTTTAGAAATATACGTGGTTAGCAGTCTAGATCTTTCCGTGCCATCAGGCAGCACCCATCTTTGGCAACGAAGGCAGTGATACACGGGTGGGTATTTAACAGGGATTAAGGAAAGGAAAGTGGAACATCTGACCTTTTCTGGAAGAACAGAGACTCCCATTTAGCAACACAGACTGTTGAGCTGGACATTGAGGACATGATAAAATTGTTTTCCTGAAAGAGGATCCTTATTTTGAAGTTTATTTGGCTTAAATCTTGCTGTGTCACAGCCAGGGCGGTGGAGAGGATGCAATTAGTTTTAGATGGGCACTTCAGCACATCCTGCAAAGACCTTTCTCTTTGACAGGCTCCGTTTGGTGTTAGTGTGGGCAAGGGCTGGTTAGAAGGAGAGTTTAGATGTTCTTCCTCATGACTGTGCTCCTCAATGACATGTCCATCCAGCTGCCAAAGATCCCCTTTCAAGAGCAGCAGTTTCCTCCTCACCTTCATTCAGAGCCGAACACCAATTATTAACATATTTCTTAAACCAGCATTGAAAAAGAGCTTCCCGCAGATTGAAAACTGTCTAAACTTGATGTAAGAGTCTCCCTCCCAGGAATTAATGCCTCCCACCTCCCAGACAGGGACCAGGCAGTCAATCAAGGGATTGCATTTCTGCATACTCAAATATGCGTTCTTTGTGTGGCTGAATAATAAATGAAGGTTAATTTAAATCTGAAAACACATTAAGAATGGAATTGCATCAAAGGATACTGGGGTGGGATGTGCCATTATAGCAAATTCAAAGACAAAATATATGAAAATATATCCACTCCACTGAGAGTACAGGGAGTGTTACTTAAATAACAAGAGGCCACAATACTTCATTTTAACCTCCATTTTACCTAGTGCAATGCAATCTTATCAAATCAAGCTCTTGCCATACAATTGTGACAAAGAAAATCATATGTAATGGGGGTTTGGAAATGACAATCAAATCTGTCACTCCTAGAAATGTGTACTTGCTCTTTATGGCAGCATATTACACTGCCTGATTACACTACAAAACCCAAACATCCCTTCCCCATCTCTTTGCATTTCAGACTAAAATAAAAGCCACTTTACTTCAGAGGTGCCTTAAATGAAATCGGTGTATTTGACAAACGATTGAACCCTTTGTGACACACTTTACAGATAACCCAGGGAATTCAAGGTGTCACCTTTTGTGGGCTATTGATTGCAACTAGCTGATATCTGTCTTTTCAAGTATGGAATAATCTACTGTCATTGCAAAAATGACGGCCATCTTACAGAGAAGGTTAATCAGATACAGAAGAAATCATATCTAATCTTTGATAAATTGCAAGTCACTCCAGGATCAATCACAGTTCTCCTCCTAACACAAGCCACAGGTAATTGGGCCACTGTAATGCTGTGCAGTTTGCCATGCAACCTGGAGACACGGTACCCAACAGCATTTTGCCCCTTTGAACAGTTCATCTGCTGATTTGGTTGACTTATGGGGCTTTTACATATGTTTTGAACAGTAATGGCCATAAATAAAAATGTTTCCAAGAGAAGCAGAGCGGCAATAAGATGATAAGCAGGCATGCAATCTGCAAAACTATGAAGTGCCTGGCACAGTCTTTGCATTTTTGCATAATGCATGTGCTTTATGTCTTTCCTACCCAAGTTCTACGTCTGTTATCTACACCCTCCTCGTCAGGACCGAGTTGTCAGGAATTAGCTGACATGCAAGAATAAATCCCAAATTAAGAGTCATTAAGAACTGGTGCCCCTTGAGCTGTCAAACTTAACAGAACAGCATGAAAATCACCAGCTGGACTTTCCAGCTTCCAGGAGAATGATCCGTAGCTTAAACAGCCTTAGTGTCACCCAGATCAAGGCTCACATGTGTCACCAATGTCTGGGGATGAGCAGGTCTTGATGTACAGGTCATTTATCAAGTGGCTCAACACACATTCAGCTTCCCCAGTACCTGGTGTGAAAGCAGTGTGTCACCATTTGTACCACTAAGGGGAACCTCATGGAAGCACCTCCTGGCATCTCTGAAAACAGGGGAAGTTTTCATTACGGCATTGATAAGAAAACAGGGAAATTTAAGGTTATTATAGTTCATTCTCAATGTGTTTTCACTTGGTAAAAATAAAGCTTTGTGCTAAACTGCTGTATCAATATATTTACCCACAGTAAGTAAAACCCACACACACGTTGTACTGCAGGTATCTATCTAAATACCATTTTATACAATATTGCAATTTTCAGGAAGACACAATACCTCTCGGTTCTCAAAATTAACACCATTATTTCTCAGTAATACTCAATACCTTATTATTACAATCAGAGTGTGCTTCCTATGGAGACACACACACACAGACCTAGAGGATGTCACAGCATCAGTCTCTATAACCTAAAGTGATCTTATTTTCATTATTACATGCATGTGTGGTTGTGTATGTTCAGGGATGGCCATAACTTAATGCAGGCACTATCTTCTTCACGTTGGGATTTTGGCTACCGTGTGCTGCAGGAAAAAATACAGACCCACAACTGCTCTTAGGCTGTATTATAAACCCAGCCAAAGGGAAGCACCTCCGTCCCCTTTCATTTGGTCAAGTGTCAAGGCCAACAGCAGACACTTTTGTATTTGGTTTTAAGGTTGTTTTGTCTTTGGTTTTTCCTGAGAATTTCAATTTGCTGCAGAATATGAGCAGTGCTGGATCTAAGATTTTACTTCTGTGAGATGAGGCTAAAGATTCTTGCTGCATTTAAAAACTAATTTAGAACTTGTAGCTAATTTTTGCACACTTTGCCAACTTCTTTGCCTGGCCCCTGTAGGATTTGTCTCAGTGACAGGAGAGACTTTACGTAGGCCAGCACAGATCAGGAATCAGAACTAATGGTGGTATTTAAAACTAGGAGCCATATGCTGCACGTCAGCAGAATATCCTGAGTATTTCCATTGCTAACTTGGTTTGGCCAGTGTCTCCTGAGGGATTACGCTGCATGGATGGGGAAAACTCTTATGTCCACAAAAGAACAGGAGAGTTTTGTCCTTGCTAAATCATTTTCATCGATTTCCTCTGACTGTGACTTTCTTGGTTATGGAGGCAAAGAACTGGGACCTACTGAATTATTAAATGAAAAGAGCACTGGGGATGGTTCCAAAGTCAAACTTCTGCCATTTAGCAGTTTTATTGCTTCTCAACCCTGCTTTTAAAATACAAACCCATTCCGGTTCAGCATGTTCTATGCTGCTTCCAGGCACCTTAACCCTCGGGTTCGGCGGGTCTGTGCTGTTGAGCTCTAATAAGCAATCAAGGTCTAACTCCTTTACTCTAACTTTCCTAATTTCTAATGTCCAAATCCTTTTTACCCTTTCTCCCTCCACCTCTCATCAGATCTCAAAGAAATGTAAAACTCTTGACAGAAAGCAGATTACTAAGGTTCACTAATTTTAGCCAGTACAAAATACAGTTGTTGATGAGAGTTTGAATCTCTACTGGAGCACAAAGCTCAATATAAAAACTTCAAGAACAACGTAGAGAGTGTCCCACTGGAACTCACTGGTCTCTCCCAATAGGAAGAACTACCACCTCCGTTTTCACCACGGAGTGTCTATCGTCTGCTGCTATTCCAATGGTTTGTCTGCTGGGTGGGTTCTGTATCCATCCTATGAATGCCTTCAACCCGAACATTTCTCTAAAGCAGCATCTGCTCCTACCATTTTATAATTAGAATATAATTAGTAGAACTTCTCACAAATAGCTCCCACAGAGAAATGACTCTGCCACGCAAAAGAAAAATTGAAAATTCCCCAGCTATTTACAATCTACACTAAAAAGAAATCTGGGCATATCTCTAGTGCCTCAGGAAAGGACATCCAGGCAACAAGATATAATTAAAAAGTTGTTATTCATTGGGCAGGATGAGGTATATCATGAGGACAATCTGCAGGCAAGTGGGGCAATCAGTTATGCAAATGACTTAAAAATCTATCTTCAGTTTCAAAAAAATCTTGTCAGGTCAGCTCAAAAGGTCAACCTCAAATAAAAAGGTCAAGGTTTTTAACAAACAAAAAACTTAGAAAAAATTATTGATGTACAAGTAGAACCCAATTTTCTTCTGTAAAAAATTATTTTAAAACAAAACGGAAGTAACCATTTAAATAAGCTGATATTTCAAATAGAAAATGGATGCCTCCAGTCAATGATAACACTGAGCTCTTATTTGAGTTGAACATACAAATAACAGAAAAACTAAGCCTATCCAAGCCAACTTGTGGACAATACACATTTCAAAAACTACGTGCAAGTTTAAGTTAACTGAGGAAGGCACAATAGCACTACACAAACTCTGCTGCAAACCTCTGGAATTAAGCATGCAAAGAGCTGAGTGGAGGGAGAAGGAGCGTAAGGGGGTGATGGCTGCTCCCTGGCAGCATCTCACAGAGTTAGAAAAAGCCTCTTGGAACAGTCACACTTGGGATCACACCCAAATGTGAACAATCACAGCAACTGGAAATAAGACCTTCAGTATAAACTGTTTTGTCTTCTGTGAACAGCAGATACTTTTCTTTAAGACAAACTTTTTCTTGAAAGCCTGTTGAGATTTCTGTGGTGCCACAGAGAAGTCTGAAGCACACACACCTATTTCTGAACAGATCGAGCAACAGTAAGAACAGAACCAGCAAAACAAACCTTGGAAAAAAATATTTCTGGGCCACGGAGACCTATTTTTTTTCCCAGTGAAGGCAAGATATCTCCATGTCCTATGCTCTTGCAGGGAAGTGACTCGTGTCTCCATGTCCCAATTAATTAGTGACATGCTGAGAAAGCAAACCCTTTTTCTGAGGGACGTCCTATCCTTGTGCTGTCTCGCTGGTGGAGCCCCAGGTCCTGATGTTATGGGAAGGGGCAGGATGGAGGCAGCATCACGCATGTAATGAAAATAACAACGTGCAAGACCATCCCATCATTATAACTTGCGCAAAATCCCCGGCTCCTACTCTAGTGAATAAATATTCAACACAAGAGCATCATTAAAAAGTATCGCTGACATTTCTCCCGTTACATGGCATTTTACTTCAAATTAGCCATAAGGTTTTCTTATGCAAATAATTTCAAAACAGGAATCAAGATCCAACTTGTGAAGATACACCCAGAGAAGGGGGGGTGGAACGAACAGGACACTGCTGCTACCATCTCACCCAGGGTCTGCGCTATTTCTCCCCAGCACTCCCACTCGGGGTTGCCCGCTGCAGGGAATGATGCTCACCGTCAACAGCATCAAACAATTTAGTTACCAGGACTAATGGATTCAGGCTTGGATTTTTCCAGAGATTTTCTACTGCGTGCTTAGAGATGGAAATTTTCACCAGTGAGATACTGTTGACTTTCTAAATAAACTCTAATAAAGATTATTACTTGGATGTATTCACAACATGGCTAAAAGAAAACACAGCACTAAAACCTACAGCTTCCATCACTAGTTCTTCACGATACACTTAAACTTCAAACATAATGAAAGCAAAACTCATGTTCCAAGTGTGTATGTATCAGAGAGAGACAGAGAGAACCAAGCCAAGCCATGGCAAGTCAATTCAGTGAGATTATTTCCTTGAATTTCAGAGTCAACCTGATTTTGAGTCATGAACACGCCATTCATGTATTCCCAAATGACCGGCTTAAATGCTGCGATACCGCACACCTAGAACTTAAACTATTCCGGTGGTGTCTGATAGTAAATTCTCTCTGCCATCATGATTTTGGGATTAAGACACGGGACTCCATATTAACTTTGATGGGATTGCGCATAATCTTACTTAAGTTGCATTAGAAGTGGGGGAAATCGGGTCCCAGGAGCCCCTAATATTACAAGCCTCACCTCATCATTGCTCAGCATCACGTTAGTTGCTCTCTGATGTGTCAAAACCCATCACTCCTGGTCTTTATCCATGTGCCATTTGGCTGTTACTGTCTGATAAGGAACTCCGAGTAACCTCTCTGCAATCCAGCTAGACTCAGGGAGAAAAAGTCACAACAGCTCAAAACCTCAGAAGTTTGGTCCCACTAAGCTGCTTCCAAAAACGCTTCTGAGAAATTACACAAATGGACTGATATCTCCCCAAGTAATGTCCCAGATTCTTCAACATTCTTACACTTTTTCCTCCCACGACAGAAAATGTGCTCTCTAAACACTTCCTCCGTATCTTTGATGTTGAAAACAGCCTTCGGGCCAGTCTGTTCTTAGTCACTATTTTCAAGGATATAAAGTACTTAAGGATAAGAGAGTCGTTATCCCTTTCCCCCTTTATTCTCCCACACTGATTCCTTCATTTTCACGTGGAAGGGAGATGGGCAGTCACTTTCTCAATGCTTAGATCATTTTAGATCATGTTTAGATCATTACCTCCCCTACCCCTGCCTGCAGTGAGGGTGGTGTGAAGAAAAGCAGCACCAGGAGACTTGCTCCCACCTTTCACAACAGGACCTAATGCTACAACGATCTCAGTTTTCACTCAAGTATTGTTTTCTCTTAGGGTACAGCCCTAATTTAACCAAGATTTGTGTGATTCCTATGAAACTCATGTCTGTTTTGGAAAAGGAGCAGCTGCATCCTCCTTCGGGATGAAGATCAGACTCATAATGTCAGTAGACTTACAATGTGAGATCTTCTTGAGTAAAGAGAACAGACATGGGATTTACATCCCACAGCATTATAACCATCATGTTCAGTTTTCTAGAAACCAAATGAGTTGTGTGAAACTAAAAGCTCGAGGAGATGGATCTTCCACTGCCAGAAATGCCTGGTAACTCCATCAAGACAGATAAATCTACAGGAACTGAGATACAGCCCCTTATATCCAAGCCCAGCTGGACTTACTTCTTCTGAAATAGCCCAGATATGAGTCACCAGTAGGAAATGTAACCACCAGAGCCACCAGACCAGGAAAGGTCCATCAGCTCAACCACCTCCAAGTGACTTACTCTCTCAAGCACATTCCTGGGGCTCTGGGGGCTGGTACCGCCTCAATAAATGGGTCACACAGACCTCAGCTTGTCCTACTTCTTGTAGTAGCTCTTCTCCAAGGGCTAAACTTACCCTCAGCAACAGCTATGGAAAATGGGTAGAAAACGTTAAGTTGAACATTCCCTTTCTTAGGAATATGTAGCCATCCCCAGTCTGGCAGTAATTTCCATTTACCAAGCTCTGACGAGTCTTCACTTAGGGAATTAACTATTGGATAAACCAATTTGTTGCTTATGTTTTATATACAATCACATACTTAAACACCCACATAAAATCAAATGCACTGTGTTTACTTTGATGAAAATATTTGTCAGAAGTCTTTGATCTATGGCTTCATTTTAACTATGTTGGGTTTTCATTTGCATTCAAAAACTGAGAATTATTTTAACCTTTCTGAAATGGATCATGTTAAAATAAATTGAAGCAAGTTGATGAAAATTGTTAATTAACCTGCTTTTGTCTCATTAAAAATCTGTGTTTAACCTATAGGTCATCTCCTCTTTCAGCTGATGTATAGATTTGGTCTTCAATGATGAGCTAAACAACCCCATCTTCTATTGATGGCTGAGAACTCCTGAACCTCTTGGGTTTTTTTTTCTGGGAGTGGACAAGAAAATTCCTAAAACAAAAGTGCTGCACTCTTTAAGGAATTATTCTAACCATTTCTTTTTGTGGCAGGAGAGGTTGCAATAATGCTGACCTTGGAATAAATTGTGAGTTTAAGATAAAAATACAGAACAAAAAGTGGGTGTTTTTTTCCTTCTACAGGGTATACAGCTATAATGGTTGAACTGTTCTTAAAAAAACATTTTTTTCCACATTATGTGCTGAATCAGGCATATTTATAAACAACAATCACTTGTTTTTGCCTTGAATTCCTTATGTACCTGGGTGGTTACCAGTTTTCAGGCCCCTGATATGCCTGAAGGTTGGTTGGGGGTTGGAAGGATGCAGAGGAGAAAGGGGAAGGTGGTGGTGGGAGAAGTATCTGCTGTATGTACCATTATTCAGAGGAAATATTTCACACCAGCTGGAGCTCTCTACATCAGAATCAGACAGGTGAAGTACCTGGAAAAGCTGCTCCGGAAGAGTCAATGTATTTGTATTTCTGCTTTAAAAAATATAACTCTAATAATGCTAGAGATAAGTCCAAAATTGGCAAGAGAGATAGGCTGGAGATCTATGCTTTTTAATATCAAGCTCTTCACCAAGATGACTTTTATCACATTAATGGCTAAATCACACTGATTATAAAACAGCCAAAATGAGGCAATTAGTAAGGCCTGTGACAGGCAGAGAAAACGAAATGCACAAGGTTTTCAGTGCAAGCCAGATGGATATCTTCAATATATTTCCTATTGTCTGCTTGTGGTAATATCTTCAATTAAACTGAATCAGTACTACAGAAGACCCTTTGAATTGCCCGAAAAAAATTAATTGCCTGCTGCAAATTTAATGAAGCTTAACAGTTGTATTATGTTTACAAGTTTTATTTGTTATCATCAGTAAGTGTTTACAAGAAGAAAAACCCCAGCAAACTTACTTCATTCAACTAGCCCAAAGAGCAAACCATTGGTATTTCACAGCTCATTTCATTTCCATGTTTCTTTGCCATTTACTGGTTTTGTCCTTAGCAGCTGACCTAATTTTTCCTTCTCTCCCAAATAAGAAACAACCAGCTCTTGCTGTGCTGTTCATTACTGAGTTGTTGTGAGTCATAGAATCATGGAATTGTCTAGATTGGAAGGGACCTTTAAGATCATCTAGTCCAATCATAAAGTCAAGTCTCACTCAATGGTTTGGCCACCAACTTGTGTTCCCAAAGGGGTTAAGGGAAATGCCCAGCCATGGGCTGGTCCTTCTAATACTTGTTACAATCCCCATCGATCTTAGACCAAGGTCTCCACCCTTCTCCAGCATGATGCAGCCAGCAGCCTGTGGCTGTCGTGTTTGCCAAGTTCAGATTAAGGAAATCAAAAGCAAAAGACACGTCTGAGCAGACCCGAGGAGGGGTGGCTTTGGGGAAGGCTCAACAGCAGATGAGGCATCTGCTTCTCATTTTGCCACTTCTGTAATCTCAGTATAATTACAACCTTTTTGCTTCAATTAACTGTCAGAAAAATGGAAATGCTGACATGATACACAGCTATTTCATCTTCCCTGAGCTGACCTGATTTTTCTGATGACCTCACGTTCTCACCTGAATGGAGTTGGGAGAAAACGTAGATGTTTATCAAACTCAGGTGTGACATGAGCAGAGGAGATGCTCCTGCCAGCTCCGAAACACAATGGTGAGCTCCTCACAGCTGCAGAAGGCAATTTGGACAGGCATTGTCCAGCAGCTTTGACGGTGCTTTAAGTTGGAAATAAACATATAAGTTGTCTGCAACCATAAAATACTTGATTAAACTTTGTGTTTTAAGTGCCAGATGGAGAAGAGCTCCTTAAAAGCTCCAAGGACCCTGAGGTATCTACGGGGTACCAGCCCCATCACCAGCTTCTATGTGAAGTTTTTCCACTCAGGGTTGGTTAAGGAGATCCAGCCTGAAGCGTTGGGGCAACCACAGCTGAAGGGAGGGAGGAGGAGATGCGGCAGATGCTCAGCTCTCACATTTATAATTGTGCCTTTCATGCAGTGCTTTGGGTCATAATTTTATTTCAACCTAGCAAAAGACCCTTAATTGTGTCCTAGAAATAATTGGTGTCAGTGGAAATAGTCCAATTAGAGCTGAATATTTTCCTTTGCAATTTTATGGCCAAAGTTTGTTGCTTTCTTTGTCAATTGTTAAAATCAAGCAGTTGCTACTGGTTGTGAGTTAGAAGTCAAGAAAGATTTTCAAACTTAGAAATAAGTTTTATTTCCTAAACATGAGAATACAGCAGTGGGTACTCACGAATAAGTCTGTGCTTACATGTCTCTCTGGTGCTCTCTAATCCTTTTTTGCCTATAAACCCCTGATTTAGAGATTCTGTAGAACAACAGTCTGTACTCTAAATTGACTTTTTTCTTCCTGAAAGTTTTCAAAACAATGCATTACGCTTCCTAAGGAATATTCATTCATGTCTGGACTACATACAAAAACTGTGTCCAACAACTACTGAAAAAAACCTTTAACACTAACAAAACTTTTGACTTTTTCAGAGTTCTGAGTCTTTGGCGAGTGCAGAAAATCTTGGCTTTGATACCAGCCTGGTGTGCTATCCACCTTAATTATAAAAAGCCCATAAAATATGGACAGCCTTAAAGTGCTGCTCTGGGATTATTACTTTAAACTCTGCCTCTCTTTTTTCAATTATATTCTGTGCTTTCAGCACCAGGTGCCATTTAACCAGGTCCTTTCTTAAGGGCTGAGGCATAACCAACATGAATTTAAATTAGATTGAGTTGAACAGTGCGGAAAGAAAAATAAAGACCTTGCATGACCTTAAACAAAGAAGGATCAAGACAGAGCTCAGAGAGAGTGATGGAGGGGCTATTCCATGCTTCAAAATGACTAGCCACTAAACCCATGACATATGGACAGATGGTATGGAAAATGCCTACAATAGATTTCTGGGACAGATTTCCATACGAGCAAAGAACCAGCGGTGTGTCTGGTGGGTGGCAAAAATCAGGGAGGTGTTGAGAAGGTTTCTGGGCCTGTGGATAGTGCTTAAATGGGTCAATAAATTTATCTATCTGCCTTACTTTTCCCTTGATTAATGTAAAAAAGCCCCAACATCTTAATGTATGGCTTACTCTCCCCAAAAGTTTAAGAGGAGGACTGTTGGTGCACACTCATCTGAGCCCAGATTCTTCACCGTTGGGCTTCAGAAAGCTAATGGGTATGAAGGTATCAAAGTCACCTCAGCCCAACCGAGGAACATTACGTGCAAATGGAAAAGGAGGCACAAGCAATTCTGTTTGATTGCCCAGGGGCTCGTTAGCACACACCAGCTCACTGTATTATGTGGAAATTAAGCCACAAATGACTTGAAGAAAGCCTGTACCGTGCATTATCAGGCACGTTCAACCCAAAACTTCTGAAACACACAATAGCAGACAGATGGTCAGGCATTAGAGAGCGATGTCTCTCCGCTGGCACACACCTGCAGAGCTGGAGAACTAAACTCTTTCCAGTTCTTTATGGGTAGCATAATATTCATAATCTCTAAAGATGAAAAAACTGGTTACTTACTCCTTGTCTACTAAGACAACTCATAAGAGTATAAATCCATAAATTTGCTCTAGCCCCATGGATAGGAGGCAAGCACAATGCATTTTCCAAGGAACATTATTCAAAGTTGATCAATTCATGTCGAAATGGTGACAACCACAGATGGACTGAGGGGCCAGGAAGGCTACCCCCCCCCAACACTGCTTCCACAGAGTGCAACCGCTGTGTCCATGTGGATCAGCAAAGCACTGCCCTGAACTATGAGCCCAGCTACGTCTAACGGGCTAGAATAACACAGTAAAACTGCAGGTTTAAAGGCAATAACATTTGAAGTCTCAGAAAAGTTACTTGATAACGGTCCAGAATTTACAGTATTTAATCAATTGTTTCGATTTTAGATGTAATACACCAACGTTCACACAAAGGAATAGGCTTGGAATGGAAAATATGCAATTTTATAGAAAATAATTTGGATCACTGTGCTGAACAAAATCAAGGCTATCAGTCTATTCAAGCGTGAGCAAAAAATAACCTACTGACATTATCTTTGTATTCTTCTTCTGCTAAAGTGCTACGGATACCAGCTACCAAAAGTTCTCTGCCTTTTACTGCCTGGAGCCCTCCCCTGACAGTCCAAACGAGACGAGCTAATAGCAGTGGGGAAATGTTAGAGGTGCATCATAATGAAAAAGGCAAATAAAGTCATCGGAACTTGCCCTTGTCAGAGATGCAACTGGAATTACTGTATTTCCCGACAAGAACAGAAATGCACACTCTGCCGGGCATTCACACGCTGCTTCCGTCCATTAAACCAAGAGATAAGGGGACTGGGAAGGACTGGATCATCCTGGTCTGCAAAGGCAACCAGATAATAAATGGTACAAAAAGACATTTCTGGCAAGCTGGAGTGCTTCGAAGCCCGACAGCACCTCCACCACCCAGTGAGCAGGGATGGCAGGCCCTGCTGGTGCTCCTCCATCACCAGGTCCGCACCAGTGCTCCCAGTATGGATACAGCAGCAGCTCCGTTCACTTCTGCAACTGCTGCTGTCCACCTGGAAAGGATAAAGAACTGCACCATCCAGATACAGACTGGAGAGTCAAGCTGAATGATTAGATCTATAGATAGAGTTATAGAAAAATGTATAAACGTACATAAAAAAATTTATATAAATATCTGTAGTTTTATATGTAGACAGATTGATAGCTCAGAACACAGCCAAAAGGAAAGCAGATGTTCCAGAAGCAGCCACACTGCCACACGTGTCTATGGTGGGTGCCACGACCCATTCACCACCAACATCAGAAAAGCAAAGGTGACCCCAGGCTCACCACGATATTTAGTGTCTCTGCTGGGAAACAAGCTGCACCACAAGGATGTTCTCATCCCCAGAAAGAAATAGCGGTGTCCCTGCATTGTCATTGCCTTTTTTTCACTGCTTCTTCCATACCTAATGCTGCCAGAGAAACTACAACGTCCCAAGCTGGGATGTCGGCACCAGAAGCCTCTCCTTCCACTTCTGATATTCAGAGCTTTTATTGCAATGCCTTGAAATTAGTTTCCCATGTCAGAGCTTCTTCTATATTAGCCAATTTATACCACTACATTAAATACAAATAAACTCTTATTGTTCAGTCTACGCCTGTTTACACTATTTGTCACTTAATCTCCCAGTACTGAGAAATACCTATCTCAGGGTTGGCTGAACTGAACATTTAGCCTCAAGTACAGGAAAAAATGGAAAAAGAAAGATAGAAAATTAATATTTATCTACTACGTGTAAACACGTGCCATGTTTTACATAGCTCTGAACACTGGGATTCTTCTCTATCCTTACAAATTCAATGCTGCTTTTTAATTTAAAGGTCAAACCGTACATATAAAGTTTGCAAAATTTCAGGTCTGTGAGGCCAGAGAGGTTATCATTTAGCACCAACCAACAGCACAAACCCAAACCTCAATTTCAGTGCTTTGGAAACCACTGAGGTTCTCCAGCTCAGACAACAGCATGTTAATACACAGCCCTATGGGCACCCATCAGAATTTCATTTTTTTTAAGCTGTCTACTCATGCATAATATGAATATTTATTCATCCCTCTCTGGTTGTTTGCCAGAGATTTATTTTAAGCTCCTTGGTTCTGGTGTAACAGATATTCTCCCCCTCCTCCCATCCTTATCTACACTGTCTTTGACACTGTTGGCATCTCTCTCTGAGAGAGAAAGAAAATTAAAAAAAAAAAGAGAACTACAATATTAATGGAATAACGCAGGAAGGTTAGAAAAATTGTCTTTTGACCTTCACAGTTTTTTACTCAATGACATAAGATGAGTTAAAAAAGAATATAAGCATATCTTAAGGTCAAAAAACTCATCAGCTGATAAATTAGTCTTTTTTGTACACCACAAAACTGGGTTCAAATAAGGTATTCAGTCATATTTCCATCAAAACTCACTGGTGTTTTACTTAGGGCAGAGAAACTCAAGCATTTCAGTATAAAATACAGTATTTTACACAGTTCATTTGGAGTTCAGAATAGTTTCTGCTCTTTTATACCTTTTATGGGATAGACTTTGAAATTGCATTTCTCAGTTTGCTGTTAATATCCACGTCTTGGGCTTAAGAGTTTATTCTCTGCTTCATGCACATGTGTCGCTCCCATTAATGCTAATGGAATGGAGTTAAAACGGAGCACTGAGGGAGAAAAAAGTACTTGCTAATCCTTTATAACCTTACCGCAAAGAAAAGTGATTTGTAAACCACGTGAAGCCAAAGATCAGGTACAATCGCTGCTGACTATTGTGCTTGGAGCGAGGGGCTATTCCTTGGGTACCACCAGGAAGAAAGGATATGTCAGGAATTACAGAAGCATGACTCTTCAGTTACAGAAGCTAAACACAGCCCTATTTTTCCAAAAACTTCAAAAACCAGGATGACCTTGGCTGTGCCCAGCCCCTGGATGCAAAGCTGGGCATGTGCCACCTTCCTGCTGTCCCTGCAGGGTCCAGGGAAGGATGTCTGAGCTGTGTTCACTGTTTTGCCCTGGGGCAGACAGTAGCTGATTGACCCTTTGAATAATTGACAAGGTCCTTTTTTTAAGTTTGTTTTCCCCAAGCAGTGCTTTCCCAGACATTTATTGTGGGTGCCTCCTTAGGACAACAGTGATGAAGAGTCAGCTCCCACGGAGATCTAACGCTCATCTTCACTTGTCTCTATTTTTGTTTGCATGGACTGACACGGGCAGGGGAAAATGCCATACAAGCTGTTCAAATCAACTCCAAACACAAAGAACTCTTAGTGTCAGTGTTCTACAGCCCTCCTTTTATAATAAATAGGTGTAGAAGTTATGAAGGGTAACACGACTCTCCACCCTGGGGCTGCAGCTTTTGGCCCCTCCGTGTAAGGGAAGCAGAATGGCCAAGAGCTGTGGAGCACAACCCCAGGCACATCCCCTCTAACCGCCCGTGCCTCACTGGAGAGCGAAGGCAGAGGCAAACCTTTTGCTCAGAGGAAAATGGAGAAAAAACCTGTGCCCTGTAGTTTGTGCCAGCTTTCCCAGCACTGGCCTGATCTCGACATTCCACGCTGAAACGTGCTCTGACTACAAAAACCCACAGATTAAAACTTGCATTGAAATGTTTTAAAGTATTCCCTATATACACCATAAAAATAACTGACGGGGAGAGCCTCTAACCAAATACTATCCATCACTGTCAATAGAAGAGAGAATTAAAACTGACAGCAGTAGAGCTTTGTGATTGATTTATCGCTTTGTAATCAATCTTTCCTGATTTGTTATCCAATACAGGTTTTTCCCCAAATAAGGAGGAAAGAGAGATTGATTATAAGTGTAATAATCTATATATTCATTGCCTATAATAATTCACCAGAGGACTTATAAGCAGGGCAAAAAGTAATTTAAGGCATTTGTCAGTGCCTTTCATTTTTTATCAAATTGTTTTAAATACTTTTGTCAAACCTTATAGCTTTTGCTGTTGAAAACAATATTTGATGGAAAAATTCTGAACACACATGAACAAACACTTGGAATTCCTGAAATACAGAAATTCATCCCTGGGTAAGAAGTAATGAAATTAAATCAGAGTTTGTGCATCTTTTCAAAAATTATGACACTGAATTGCAAGGGTGAAACTCTTGCATCACTCTGAAACATGAGAAGATGCATTACAGGGTTCAGGTGGTTTTTAAAAAGATAACAGAAGTTTAGCAATAACATAAATGAAGAAGAATGAGCTAAGACGTGTTTTTAAAGGACATCACCTAATCTCAGCATGCTGCTGAGTGCAACGTTTCTCCACGGGTGTGTCCTTTGCAAAACTGATTCTTACGACACAGTGGCTGCAGCAGCAGAGAACACTTCCCAAGCGCCATTAGTGACCATTGCTAGAAACAAGTCAGAGAATGCTACAGACCAGGGAGCTGGCTTCGTGTAACAATTCCCACACCATTCACAGTATAATTTTAAACTACGTGTGACAACAAATGCATTAACTTGCTGTAAGCACCATCATTCACTGCGACCACAGCCCCTTCTGCGGTCCTCTCCAACCCACGAGACTCAGAAGGTTTCCAAGGTGCAAAAACCACTTTAATCCCCCCAAGCTCCACTTGCATCAGCATCAGAGGGGAAAGATGCAGCACATGTGGGGCTGTTTTGGGTGCTCTTAGACTCTAAGATGGAATATCTTGCCATAAAACCTGCAATTACCTTTCACAACCAGGCTGCCCGTGCTGCTTGCCGTCCCAAAGCGGTTTGTTGCCACGCAGGTGTAACTTCCTGCGTCTGACTTGGTGACGTTGACAATCCGGAGGCTTCCATTGTCCAAAATGGTGATTCTGAAAAGGTAGCAGACACAGAAGTTAAATATATTTTCAAGTTAACACAGAACTCTTTTGAGTCGTCATCAATTATTGACGGTTTGAACAACAGAGAGTCTGTTACCGGTTACAGAGGGAGTTTAGCTGACAGAAATCTCTTAGGACGCAAGTCATAAATACTAGATGCATCATTTACATGAGTTTTCCGTGTCTTTACTTGAGGGCAACTTGAATTTACACACCACCAGCTTGTGTAGGTTTTACACGTGTTTGTACTTTGATATTCAGCGCTCACCATGACAACCCTCACAACATGTGCTACACGGGCTACATCTACAAAATCTCCACGCTCGCTGCTTAACAATGTAAAAGCTTCTGCCGAACAGATGCAATGAAGCAGGTGTTTCATTGCTGCTTTTTTATTATTATTATTTTTCCCCAAGAAGGCTGATGTTTTTTCAGCGGGGGTATCACGCTGCCAAGCTGTCCCCCCCATGCTCTCTGCCTCCCTGCCTGCAATATAACTCAGCTCGCAGGGCTTATCTGCGGTGGCACTTGCAGGTGAAAAATAGTATTATCCTATTTTATTCCCATCCCCTCTCCTCATGTACGTGCTCCCCCTCACAACAGTGCTGTTATCCTCAGTGGGACACATCTCTTGGATGGGGGGAGCCACTTTAATTCCTGGGGTGATCCCCGGCCCCTCTTCTCACACAAGGGCTGTGGTTCAGGCTTGCCTTGTGCTCACAATTAGCTCTGGCTCTTGTCCCATTTTCTTCTGCTCTAAGTCAACGAAAACAGAAAACCTGATCCTGCCCAGTGAATCCCATCAACACACGAATGGCTTGTGCCCTGTGGAGGCATAGTCTTCAGCAGACTCCAAAAAAAGCCTTTCCTCCAGCCTAATATCACCTCCCATAGCAAAGCACTTGGTTGTCTGCCCCACTGTGCCGTCTTGCGGCACAATCTGCTCTCTCCCCTTCAGCCACTGTCAGACCTGCATGGAAAAAGTCTTCTATTAACTCCTGCCTTTTCCTGCTCACTTATTTTCCCATTTAACTAATCTGAAAGAAAAAGAAGCAGCCTTCCTGCATCCTTAATGTCAATCAAGCTCTGCACAACCAGATTGAGAAATTAGGAGGAAACAATCCTTCCCCCATGGCAGAAGTGCTCAGATGGCACTTCCCACCTCAAAAGCCTGTAAGAAACAGACCATATGAATGGGTATGAGCCTTTTCTTGCAGTCACAGGATAGCACCGAGGCAGCTGAATAAAGGAACAGCGTGAGACAAGCCATGGTCATACACAAAGGACATCTGCCCACGCCAGCCCTGGGTCATCAGGGTCTCCAGAGAGACCTGGGAGACATCGTCAGTCACCTAAGGGAACCATGTGGTTGGCTTTTGTCATGCCTTGGCTCTCGTGATGGGCACACACAGGTTACTCAGTCCGCATGCACAGAACTGCTTCATGCCCCACCTGGAGCACTGTGTCCAGCTCTGGAGCCCTCAGCACAGGAAGGACATGGACCTGTTGGAATGGGTCCAGGAGGCCACAGAGATGCTGCAAGGGCTGGAGCTCCTCTGCTGTGAGGGCAGGCTGAGAGAGTTGTGGGGATTCAGCCTGGAGAAGAGAAGGCTCTGGGGAGACGCCAGACCCCTGAAGGGTCTCCAGGAAAACTGGGGAGGGAATTCTTAAGAGGGAGTGGAGCCACAGAATAAGGAGTAATGGTTTTAAACTGAAAGAGGAGAGATTTAGATTAAATAGCAGGAAGAAATTCTTCACTGTGAGGGTGGTGAGACCCTGGGCCCAGGTTTCCCAGAGAAGCTGTGGCTGCCCCATCCCTGGAGGGGTTCAGGGCCAGGTTGGAGGGGGCATGGAGCAACTTGGTNGGGCCAGGTTGGAGGGGGCCTGGAGCAACTTGGTCTGGTGGGAGGTGTCCCTGCCCAGGGCAGGGGTTGGGATGGGGGCGGGATGGGGACTTTAAGATCTCTTCCAACCCAAACCATTTTATGATTCTAAGCAATAGGACAGTTTGAGTGTCTTTGCAACAGCAGTACCGAGTGAAGAGCAGAAAGATGGTGCAAGATGCTCTGACAGTGGCCACCACATCCTTGTCCTGGCTACCCTCTCCCTGACCTGCTCTTGCAGCAGCACAGCGAGGCACAGACCAGCTGGCAGAGACCAGGCACAGAGGTTATATTTCACACATCAGTAGCAGCGATATTAATAGGAGTTTCTCAACTGGCTTATAGGTCTCCCAATTGTTGCAGTCAGTAACATTCACTATTGTAATTTATTTTTGCAGGAGTCCAGTGCCATATATTTGCTTCTGTAGCAGTTGCTCCAGCTCAATAATTGGAAGAGAGTAGTATATAGCTCCTTGTCTCTTATCTTCACCACTGTGTTGGCACAAATCAATGCACGTATTACATTAAATGTGCACTGGAGCACAGGACTTGCCACCCTGGCCTACAGTGCAGGAGCTTAGGCAGCGGCAGCACCAGGAGCTCCTGAGGAATTATTTACTGCTGTTATCAATTTCAGGTCTTTGGAAACAACAGTGCCTTTCTGAAAGCTGAAGGTGCCCTTGGCATGCATTAAAATTCAAATCAATAGATGCGACAGAACAAGCTCAGCAATATGCTCTGGCCCAAGAAGGACCACCCGGCTCTGGCACTGCCCCTGCCCAGCTCTGCAGTCACTCCTGAAGTATTTCTGCCATCCTAAATCCAGAAAAAACGTGATGTTTCAGACTATTTCTGCACAGTGGAGACTTTATTTTTATAAAAAACTTATTTATGTTTTATCTTTAGCCATATGGTTGATACCTATTTACTGGATAATCTCTTCCATGGATCATTTTAATTGTATCTGTGGATGACGCCAGCTTTAATTTCAAACTCTGATGCCTTTTCTGTCTCTGCCTTCTTCATGCTAGCAGTTTCCATTTAAATCATCTTTATTCCCAACGTAAAATCAGTTTGCAGTTAGTGTGGACTGGATTGCCCTGGAGACGACCTTGAGGTGTGGACAGTCAGTCCACCATTGGCTCTGGGACATCTCAAGGAGCTGGTGCTGTCTTTATTTCCTTCCCTTTCTAAGTGGAAAACCACGACCGCAAAGAGTTCAGGCGAGACTTGCACCAAGTTCTCCAAACCCCTTCTCTGAAGAACCCCTAGGCACATTTAATTCTCATCTGGTAATTAAGTAATTCCCTGCACACTCCTCTAAATGACCAGCATTAAAACCAACAAATAATTGTGGAAGTTAACTGTTGGGTTTTTTTTTTAATAAATCAGACCATTAAAACCTTACTGTGACTCATTGATTAGGAGACCTCATGGTTATGGGGCTCTTTCTGCTGAAAGTGCTTTTCTACACTGAATGTTTTGTACTCTAACTTGAATCCACTGTGTTAGAAGTTAACAAGTAATTATTTTAACACTTGGAAATTTGTTACAGTTAGCTGAGAAAGTAGGAAGGGCTTTTCACTGCTTTTGCTAATTCACAAATTTTCCGTGCAGACGTATCTGCATTAAGTGAGAAGAGAGGCTCATTTCAGGCCACTGAGGGTTCTCAAACTGCTAATTGGCTTGAAAGCAAACACCCCTTCATCAACCACTTTTAGCAGTTTGGTTGAAAAAGTTCTTTCAAGACACAAAGTTCAAATTAAATGAAGCACCGTTCACTGCTTTCTCCCTCTTCTGAAATACACCCCTAAAATACCTGCTAAGAAGATGTCTAGGAAGACATAAAAATAAACCACATTTCCAATAAACACGGGGATTACTTCAAAACGAAGTGCTGGTTGCTTAGTAAGCACCTCTTTAATCCACCACAAACTCGGAAAAATGAGCTACTCACTTGCTATTGAATGTTCTGGGTTCCCTGACACCACTAACAGCAACAACTAAAAATAAATCTCTTCTTGTACAGGTTAATGCAACTGCTCTACTCATGACCTGCCTCATGGTCACTGCTACTATCGGGGAAAAATCAGAGAAGATAAAAATATCCATTTGGGAAAAAAAAAAAGATGATATAAGATAGTTTAGCATCCTTTTATAAAGAAAGGTCATCTATTTTAAACATAGCATTTGTAAGAGAGAATCTGTCGGTCTGTGCTGTCAACTGGAGATTTCAGGTCCACAGAGAGCAGAGGCACATCTGAAATTAGGAGATAAAAGGATTGTTTGTTTCCTAAACTGGAACTTTGGGTTCTACCCCAGGAAGAGCTGACCTTGTCAGTGTTTTGATCAAAACTCTTCTGGGGACAAAGGACCTTTAAAAATGCTGAAAACGTTCCTCCCTAGCTTTCCTCGCCCATCTTTTTTTTTTTTTTTTGCCAGTGTAGCAGCAAATGGAAGAAGTTGCCAGCTGAGCACTTTGCACTGCCCCAAAGCAGCCTTTGCCAAGCCCAACAGGCACATGATGTCCACAGCAGCTTCTCGGTGACACTGTGTGACTGACCACTGCACGTACCATTTGCCAGCTCTGCAGGAATGGAAATGTCTTAAGGCATTGGCCTATTTGGGTGACATCAACCTTGAAAAGTACATGAAGGAGAAAGATGCACAGAAACACAGAATGGTTCAGGCTGGAAGGGACTTTAAAGACCATCCAGTTCCAACTCCCTGCCATGGGCAGGGGCACCTCCCACCAGACCAGGTTCCTCAAAGTCCCCACCCAACCTGGCCTTGAACCCCTCCAGGGATGGGGCAGCCACAGCTTCTCTGGGCAACCTGGGCCAGGCTCTCACCACCCTCAGAGTGAAAAATTTCTTCTTGAGATCTCATCTCAATCTCCCCTCTTCCAGTTTGAAGCCACTACCCTTCATCCTGTCACTACATGCTCTTGTAAAAAGTCCCTCACCTGCTTTCTTACGGATGACAAATATCTAAGTGTCTGCTAGGGCTGCACAAAGTGCTGCTGTTCAAAGACACTCAAGCTGCCTAGAAAGGACCCACCTTGGCATTCTGGCCGCATCAGCTCGACCAGAAGACCAATTCAGCAGCATTAACTTGCCCAGGGTCTCCAGCAGCAGCTGGAGATGGATGGAAGAGGTCAGGCAGCCCTGAAGCTGCATGAGGAAAAACAGCAGTACCTAATAATTTTGGTCAGATGTATTAGCACTGATTTTTCAGCTCATGATACATCTGCCATCTCTGTTAGGTCACCCGTCAGCAGGTTGTATTACCTCCAACCCCAAAGGGAGCACGACAGACCTGATGCGAGTTGCTCACTGCAGCGCTCCCTGCTGCTGGGCAGGATTCCCAGGAGCAGATAAATACTTCTCAGTTGGTAACATAAATGTTCAGAGATAGACTACATCCTGTTGAGATCAGTAAGAGTTTTATCACCGACTCTGTGAAAATGAGATCAAGCCCCTATTTGGAATATAAACGATGACTGAAAACTGCGAATCTCCTGCAGCACATCATAAACCTGAATATCAGTAATTACCTCCAGCCCAGCTCCAAAGAAATCTGACCTTTGAGTGTCTCACTGCATCACTTGCATCAACCAAACTGTGCCTCCAACCTGCTGCTCAGGCTTGACCCCAGGCTCGGTTAAAAAATCCCAGACTTACGGTATCTACTGTAACATCTTGCTCTGTTGTTTAATTAAAAGAAAAATGGATGTGGGTCCGGGAACCAAATACCTCAGCGTTGCAGAGCCAGGGGTTGTTCAACCTCACCCACACCTTGCTGTTGCCCGGTGAAAGCCTTTTGCAGGGACAGGCAGCAGGTCCACGCGACAACCTTTTCCCTGGGAACTATTTCCTAACTCTCGAGGTCCGCACATCACCGACAGAAGACCTGGGCCAGCCAGACGATACCACAGGTATCCCCCAGGAGAGTTTGCCCTCTGTTTTTCTGCTCAGCAGATGGATGGAAACAGGGGGAATATGAATGGACCTCAAAGGCGGTGCACACGGCAGGTCGTGTGTGCGACGGGAAGGGTTTTCTCCACAGCACAACTATGGGAGTGCAGACAAGGCACTCAGGTAATTCTCTGAAGGAAAGTGCTCGTAATTATAAAGTGACTTCTTTCCCACCCACCCCCCTCTCAAATACGTTTTATTAGCGCTGCTGCAATGAGATGAGGTACGTTCTTTCCTATCTGATACCTTTAGCATTTTAATTTACGAAATACAAACCTAACTACACTTGGTTTCACTGCTGATTAAACACACGCATCTGAAATATTTCATGCTTAGCCAAGTGAATATTTTAAATATTTTTTTTTTCCCCAGGAAACAATGCTTAGGATGTCCGATCCTTTTTCTATTACAGGGAGAAAAGATGTCTTAGAGCAAGCATTTAAATGAATGTCAGTTGGAAGAAACACACACTGAGTGCAATTTGAGATAAACCCACCATTGATCCCTTCATGTACAGCCTTTGTGGCAGTGGTTGACGTGGCTATTGAAAAGCGACTGCGGTGCCAGAGTTCTTCTAAGAGATAATCCCTCTTCTGAGAGAGGATTTAGGTTAAATGTACCTGTGAAAAACAGTGTATTTCATCCGACATGATGAATGGCCCATTGTCCATCCTCCAGAGCCTTGCTTGGGCTGGGGCGGCAGGGAGGAGGGGTTTAGAAGCAGGGGAAGAAAGCAAAGGCACCAGACAGACCCAACTGCAATCTCAGCCCTGGATTCGCTCGGCCTTTCCCCAGAGCTGACAAGCAGGAATAGCTACAGCAATTTTTAGCCTAACAGCAACTTTACTTCATGCCACAATTCTACTGCAAATGTAAATGATTCCAGGCAATTGCATTATTTATCAAATTATTTCTATTTATCACATGTCTTTGTAGCAGTTTATTACCTTTTTTCGTAACGCTTCCCATGCAATGAGGCAGAGACCGGGATTGTTAAAATGATCTCATAAATGCAGTATTGGCCATTAGGCTAATACAGTGAAATTTAGAAATACTCACAAGTTTAGCTGAAAGGGAGGATTTACTGCTCAGAGCACAGCCCTCCCTGAAGTCAGGGACACCGCTCACGAGTACCTCCTCATCGCTTGAAGAATGGGCTGGTTCGGAGAATGGTCCACAGCTAATAATTTCTGTGGCCCTGGGAAGCTGTCTCTGCGTGTGAATACAGCCTTTATGTTGCATAAATAAATAACAGTAAGGTCACAGCTTTGTGCTTCATAACATTAATCCCCATTAGAGTACATGCTGAGGTCAAAGTCAGCTTTTTGGGGCTTCACTCAACCCCCTTGATGGTCCCTGGTGTGCAGTGAGGAGAGGGTGAGGGGACAGCCCCAATCCTAACTTCCACCCAGCACCTTCTCACACCACCTGAGACTTCCCACCCTACATTAACCACAACCACTCAGTAAGCAGGCAGGGCTTTCCTGGCTTGCGCTTCACCCATGTCCTGGCACTCCAGATATTTCTGAAAATGGGTGAGAAAGAGATGGTGTCCACACTGCCACCAGCATGGGTCATCCTGAGGGCTATGGTCAGCACTCTGAGAAAGAATGGGACAAGTTGGGTCCATGTCTGAGAGATGTGAGGGTAAGTCTGAGTGAAACACAGGCCAGGACTGTCTGTTGGATCAGCTTAATCATCCATCTGAACTCACAACTGATGTGGACAGTCATACTGGGCAGTCTTCTACCCATCTGCACCTTCTTATCCAGGACCTGTTAGTTTAGATTTAGATAACCACCTACTGTTGCTTCGGTACTTATTTGACTATAACCACTTGTCTTTTCATGGTTCACAGAAAAGCCTGAGCTAATTTAGAGCCTCAGTCAAAGCCCATTTAATTTACTGCGTGTCTTTCTCTTGCTGAAAGCAGGCATTAGATAAGGCTTTCCTTATCCGTGACAACTGGCAGGTCTCTTAACAGCAAACTCCTTATAATTAATTTTCAGGTAAGAACTGTATTTGCTCAAAATAAACCAAGGCAAAATCCTGTTGCGTTGAGTTCAGTAGAACATTTCCCACAAGTTTTGCTGGAGATAAATTTCAAATAGAGCTAAAGAGCCTGAAGACGAAGGGTTTTAGTTCCTGAGGTTGCATATGGCACAGCTATGTGGGGCTGCTGGGCTCTTTCTTGTGGGAGTGTAGAGTATATCTATTTTTTTCTGTAGAAGACACTGGGGAACATCACCTCTGCACCATTTTTACTGGTACACCGGAGTCACAAAGGACACCAGGAGCTTTATTGCTAAATTATGGCAACTGTGAATTTGCCAGACATCAATGACGCACGGAATTCGGGTTCACTTGTCATTTTCTGTGCTCTGGGTCTACAATAAGAAAGCTCAAAGAATTAAAAGAAATCCTTTGGAAGGTGCTCCTGAGTAATAACTGCTCTTACTTGCTGCAGCGAAAAATATAGAATATTACACCTTTTTTTCTTACTTAATTCTCAATATTGATCTCCAAGAAAACACTAAGAACATTTCTTCCAGGGATGTGAACTGTTGTGTGTAAATGTGTTTTCATTTTAGGCTTTTCATTTACAAGCTTGCTAAGTATGAAGAAAGGAGAGTAGAAATAGCAATTCTTTCATTTCCTCATAAAAAACTGCAAATATTATTCTAGAGGAAAAAAAAACCTCCTACAAAATCCAGAGCATATTTTGCTCAGATAAATATTTTTGAGAAAATGGTAGGGCCCCCTTTGGCAACATCAAACAACATAACTCCACTGAATTCAGTATCAGCTTAAACCCGTCATGGATCTGGCATCCCAAGTTCTCCCACAATTTTCTTTTTCAACAAATTGTTTATCTGCAATGACGGAGCGGTCCAAATAAATAACCCTGCATCCAGCCTATATTAACATCTATAAACACAAAAGCTGTGTTTTGTCATCATCCTCCCTTTCACCCTTAAATTTTTAAGACAAGTCTAGAAGTGACAAACCCTCATCTCGAAGGAGCGGGGCAGCGGGAGGGAAAGAAGGGAGCATTTACAGCTATTAGAGACTTCATGTAAATTGTTTAAAAATGCCTAGAGTCATAATTCAAATATAAAAATATCCCTGGGTTATCTAAGAAGAACAGCTCTGTACAAAATATCTTTCTTAAGGGATGCTGATAACAGGGAGAAACAAATGAAAACCAAACATGAGCACTGCTAGGGACCCCGAAGGAAACAAGGAGGCTGTGGCGAATTTCAAATAATAGAAACCTTGTGCTTTCTTTCCCTTTCCACTCTTTTTTCACTACACACAAAATTAAAATAAATACAGTAAGAAAGACCGTGCCAGAAAAATAAATATTTGAGGAGGCAGTTTTGAGTAAAGCAAAGGAAAGCTCATTTTTACAGCTTTCATTCCTTAGACATGAGGCAATGATAATTTGAGCTATATGGGAAGATTTTGCAAGTCTAGAAGGGTTCAGTGGTACAAAGAGACAATTTTCCATCGATTTTGGTGGGAAATGAAGACCATCCCCCATGGGAACTGCCCTTTCAACACAGTTCTTCAACTTTGCAGCTTATTTTTTACAGGCTGAACTGTCTGTTGGCCATGAACCGTGAGAGCTGCGACAACACGGTGATGGACAGGGATGCTGAGCAGCCCCAGGACTTTTACCCTGGAGTGGCTTTAGCTGGTGGCAATGGAGGGGCAAAGCACACTTGGAAACTGCCCCGTGAAAGGCTAAAACACCCCTTTCTGCACAATTACCCACCCAGAGACAGGCTGCTCCCCATAAAGCATCTTCTTGCTCTCAGGTGCAAGGGGAATCTCGTGTAGAAAGCGGCCAATGCTGTGAAGCCTGTTCTGCATTGAGTCCACCTAATGGTGGGTGAAATATTTGCTACGTACATTCTTCTCAGGCAAGGACTACAGCCAGGGGCACGGAGATTAAGTGACTTCTCCCAGTCTATGAAGAGGGACAGTGGAAATCCAAGGAATCAAATTTGGATTTTGGCCTCCAGCCACCCTCGCCAGCAACTTCTTCACTGACAAGGGTAAGCCATCACTCTCTACCTACAGCAAACACTTTGGAGGCTTGGAGAACATGAGCATTAAAGCACTAAAGCTTCCACTGAAGCTCATAAAAATTATTCTCTTCTGAGGAAAAAAAAATCCCTGCAAGACTTTCTGTGCATCAGCTGCTGACACACACCATTTCTAGAAGCATTCGTGAGATTAGAGCAGAAGCAGTAAATGCATTCTCAGCTTATTTGTTCCAGCTGATACCACCCAAACAGAAGCCCAAAGGCATAGTCTTTCAGAGATACCGTATCTTTTCCTCTAGTTTCAACAAAAAATGCCCACAGTACAAAGACAAATTACCCACTCCACATGTAATTGACATTAACATAGATTTGCAAGATCCAAAGACACATTTATATCACTTAAAAACGATATTTAAATAACCACCAAAAATATCACCAAGTCTGGTAGGTTGTCTAAAAAGTTCATTAGGAATCCTTTTCCCCCATAGACATATAATTATTTCCTTAGATTTTAAACAGGCATTTCTTGAAGTGTGGTCCTAAGTGTAAAATCATTAACTTTTTGCTCTTAATCACGCAAATATCCAAAAGGAGAAATATTTGATAATAATTTTTTCCCTCAAAATGCCACTTACTAAAATCATTAACGCTATTTGCTTCAACTGCAGGACAAGTCTGAACCACACATCAATTTCAAATTGCGTTTCAAAGCTTAATTACAGGCATTTATTTTTGAAAGCGGTGGCTGCAGCGTGTGCTCACCACGGAGGGGAAGCCGCCTGGTGAGCACAGGGAGCTGGACCAGGTTGGGAGCTGAATCCTCCACCTCCGATGACTAGCACAGCGGGGAGAACTCAATCCTTCCTGGAGAGTCTTTACAGAGAAGGAGAAATAATTTATAGCCACAGGCCTGGTGCCTAGGGATGAATAATCACATAATATAATCATAAAGATGAGACACCTACAGGAGGAAAAGCAGCAGCTGTTCAATAGCACACAGTGAATGACAGCGTTTCTGTCAAAGATGTATAAACACGGGACTCCATGAGTCTTACTGTGCTCTAAAGGTCTCTGAGATAGGGCACCAGGTGAGTACTCCAGGTGAGACCCCACTTGGAGTATTGTGTCCAGCTCTGGAGTTCTCAGCACAGGAGAGATGTGGACCTCTTGGAGCAGGTCCAGAGGAGGCCACGGAGATGCTGCAAGGGCTGGAGCCACTCTACTGTGAGAACAGGCTGAGAGAGTTGTGAGGGTTCAGCCTGGAGAAGACAAGGCTCCGTGGAGACCTTAGAGCCCCTTCCAGTCTCTAAAGGGGGCCTACAGGGAGGGACTGGTGATGGTTTTAAACTGAAAGATGGGAGACTGAGATTAGATATTGGGAAGAAATTCTTTGCTGTGAGGGTGGTGAGACCCTGGCGCAGGCTGCCCAGAGAAGCTATGGATGCCTCATCCCTGGAGGAGGCCAGGTTGGATGGGGCTTTGAGAAACCTGGTCTAGTGGGAGGTGCCCATGCCCAGGGCAGGGGGTTGGAACTGGATGTTCTTTAAGATCCCTTCCCACCCAAATCATTCTATGATTCTATGAGGCTCTCTGGATGCTTCATCTCCTTTTGTCCACCTCTGCAGGCAGGGCTCTACTTTTAAAATTAATACACAAGCACTTTAAGGTCTCTTCTAACTCAAACCATTCTGTGATCTAAAACTGACCAGTTTTCACCAACGGATTTTGGATCACACAAATCAGTGGGTTTTAGAGTTGGCACACACTAAACTACAAGCATTTAGCGTTGACAGACCCACAGCCACGAGAGGCTGATGTTAAAACATACTGCGATCTTCCAGAACAACACAGAGCTAAATCCAGCTTCTGCTGGGAACCAAACAGTCCATGAACACACAGCCATCAGCCCTAGGACAACTGCTTTTCAAGACCTCTGAATCAAGTAGATACCTGGTTCATTTTAATTCTCTTTCTGCAGAAAATTGGTTAAGGTATGTTGACACACCAGTTATTTCAGATGTTCCAGTGAAGTAGAGCCATCTTCTACCATTGTCTCTGAAAACTAAGATGAATGCTGCGCTGTCGATTCAAACTTCACAAAGCTATTTGCAGGGTGTCATTTTTCATTTTGCTTAGGCAGGATGTAATGAGAACCTGACATGTTATTGATGGTTTAGTTACCTGTCTGCCTTAAAAGAAATTGCACAGGTGCTTTATTTAAAAAACAAACCAAAATAAAACAGAAAACATGAGAAAGTCAACACAATTAATGCAAAAACAATGACAGGAAGCATCCTTTGAGGTTTTCTTTTCTGCTGAGGTATCATTAGACTGCGTGCCCAGAAGCCACTGCTGGCAATTCATCTCTCAAGTAATCAGTATAAAAATGTTAGTGTGCTTTGTACCCTGGCACCAGACTGGAGAAGATGTCTGTCCTACTGCCATTTGCTTTCTGGCTGTTTAAGGTAATTAACCACTAATTAGGAAGTTTGAGGCAACAAATAAAAACCTAGAATTTATGCAACTTTTAAAACTCAAGACACACTGAAAGACTAAGAGAAAAACCCTTTTCCTCTCATTTGATTTCACAATTTTTCTTTCTCAAAATGACAGAGCATTGAAGTGAATGTGTTAAAAATCCTGCTACAAAAGTAATACCTGAGGGGTCTGTCAATCAACAACCCTTGCGAGGAGGTCCTGAGGATGTGAATTCTTGACAAAACCATGGGTAACCCCTTCCAGAGAGGAAAGTCTGAACAGTTTTGAAGTGCAGAAGACAACAACAAAAAAATGAGGTGAGATCTTTCTGCTTTCCCTGGGCCACAATCCCTCCAGCTCCTGGGAGGAGACATTGCTGCTTTGGGCTTCACCCGGTGACTCCCACAGATTTCATGGTGGCCAGAAATTCACCTTCCTCCCCAAGGCAGCTGGCAGCACCTGCGCTGGGTGATGTTCTTTACAACTCAATGATCTTTACGGTCTCTTCCAACTCTAACCATTCTACGATTCCATGTCCAAGAGGCTTTTCAGCTACAGCTGCTTTGTGTCCTACAGCTCTGAGCACCGGACTCCTGATCATGCCGGTGGACCATGATCATGTCTCCTTTCTGATGAGGCTGGGATTTTGGGATAGCTCTGGTTGGGCTTTTGTTTGCAGATGGGTACAAAGCCCCAAGCCTTCATCAGACTTCCAGTCTCACAAATCCTCACCTTCTTTTCAGAAGTTACCAGAGCACCAGGACTTCCAAAACCGAACTTGCCTTTCCTAGATCGTCTCTGGCTCTAGGTGGGGAGCAGCAATGGAATACCTGGAAAAATCTAAATTACCTAAATCTTTAATCACATGAGCCACTTCTGAAAATGATTTCTGAGCACTGTCTGCAAGTGTGTTTCTCTCTCCTGGATATTATTTGGCAAGGTCTTAGTTAGGCGGGCGCTCTTTACACTTCCAAATGCTTCTGTAAATGAACTCGATGGGTAAATGCCACTGTGTGCTGCTTTTCTGCACTTTTACTGGTTACCAGCTAAAAAAGAAATAAAAAAAATCTTCCTGCTTTAAGCAGTATGGCTTCGTGTGTGCAAGAGTATGCTCATGGATCACGAAGCTTGTCAAGACTGCAAGATAATGGGCCCAACTGGGAAAATTTCCATGAGGATAGTGAGCGTGCCTGGAGTATCTAGGTCAGATCCTGCTCTAACAAAGTGCAGTATGAGGGGCCCTTTATACAGAAACTTGTTTAATTAAGATAACAGATGCTACTATTATACAAGTCATAGTGAGTGGCTCTTTAATTGGACACTTTCACTTTCTTTGCTACCAGCACAGAACATCATTTGTTTTTTATGAATTTCTTACAATTAAACTGTATAAACAATGCACACACTGTATATTCATAGAAAAGAAACAGCTCTAATGATGTAAGGGCTTTACATGAACAAGAAAGGGAGAAGAGCGTTTTGTTTTGGGGTTTAAAAGTACAATTATTTTTATGTCCTGGACTGAGCACATATCTGGTGGTAAGGTAAATGAGACTTCCAATAGCTTTAGGAGAACATAAAAAATGAAGACCATTCTGTACATATTTTAAACATCCATTATTTCAAGGGAAAACGCGTTAGATTTTGAGGCGTGCAAGTTCTTACCAAGTGCATGAGATAGCTGCCAACGCTGCATCTCCCCCATCTGCTCGAGCCACACAATGCTACAGCTTCCCCTCTGGGAAATGTGCCCAGCTCTTGGGACCTCAGCACAGATAGAGCATGGACCTGTTAGAATGAATCCAGAGGAGGCCACGGAGATGCTGTGAGGGCTGGAACTCCTCCGCTTGAGGAAAGGCTGAGAGAGTTGGGGGGGTTCAGCCTGGAGAAGAGAAGGCTCCTTCCAGTCCCTAAAGGTGCTCCAGGGGCTTAAGGTACTCTAACCCAACGGCCTCTGGTGGCAAGTTATTAAAAGACAATTCAATCTGTGTGGCAGAGTGACAAATCCCCCCAGTTTCCGATTCACATCATAGGACCCATCTCTCAGCTCTGACATTAAACCCCAGCGTTCCCACTGCTGAGCCCTCGGACACCATGCAAATATGTGACAGCATCTGCACATTTTCTGGGATGGAATGCTGGTTTTTTGTGGACTACAGAAAACTGTATAAAATTAAGGGAGATTTAATTGTTTTAAAGTACCCTGTCTTAAATTAACTGGTTTAAATTATTTTTAAAATTCTTCCTTATCTATAGCTCAAAGAGAATTTCAGTTCCCTTGCAGGACATTCCTCCAACAGTTTGGAGTGTGGGAGCCGCTGTGCTGGAGGCTTTTAATTTCATCTGGCAGCACTCTGCAGAGCCCCAAGATTTGTCTTTAAATCACACACGGTCTGATTCTCCCTCCTGCACCCAGGAAATCTGGGCGGAAGAGCCAGCGAGTACAGTGACTTCCACCACTGCGAGGATGAACCACTCACAACCGAGCACAGCTCTCGGTGGGAGCCACACCATAAAAGTAAAGGAATTGAAAGGTTTCTGCGATAAGGATCACCTGAGAATAAAGGTTTTAAAGCACTAGTCTCAGTAGCAAATTTATCTAATGCCGTTGCATTAGATGCAATTGAATTATTATGAGAGGATTAACAAAATCTGCAAGAACAATCTGAGTGCTGGGACTCCCTCTCCTACTCCTGCCAAAGAATAATATATGCACCGTAATGCCAGGAAATAATTGTCACAAATGGGAAATACTGTGTCCTGGAGGATGCTTGGCTTTAGGAGTATCAGAGTCTGAAGCAAAATCCTCCATTAATGACCTGCTTTCATTCACTTCAGTGCTATACGGGGACATCAATTAATAGAAGTTTTTCCAAACTTGTGGGAAAGTATGGATTTGCTTTGTATTGGTAAATCTCGTGTAAAATTACCCTCTACTTCTCTAAATCCCACTGATACCTAGGAACGACTGATTTGGTGTCTGAGACAGCTTTGGAGTAAAGTAGAGGCGCAGTTTGAATCATCCGCCTTTCGCATGGTGCAGTAATTGCAGACCATGTCTGTGTATACGATGCCTTTGTGATGCTTAGATCCTATGTATCGGATGCCATAAGTGCTATGTATTTTATATACAAAAACTCACTTGACATTGACTACATTATTTCATAAAATCAGGGGCACGAAGACCTAAGATTATAAAACCAAAGTGTAAGTCCTGACTCTAAGGTCTGTCTCTCTGATGCTGCAGCCTGCACACCTTTATGGTGCTCCTTTCTATCTAAAAGGCATCCGCTGCTCCTGACAGAGGGTTTCCCAGGGGACAGATGTATTTTGGGCACGTCTCCTGTCCCAGTGGTGTGGAAGGCGGGAGGATTCTGTGGCAGGCAGCAGACTCAGCAGCTCATACTCTACCAGTGGCCCTACGAGGCTGCTTCATACTGGGTGGCATTAATGGGACCAAAGACCTTTCCCACAGAGTGTATGAGCTGTTTCACACTGAAATGTGAAGGGAAGACCAAGGATAGAAAATGATCCCTGTATCTTTACCCATATAGAAACAGCCTTTGTTTCCAAGCAGCATTTGCAATATATCTATATATGTGCTATAGCTGTTTCTATATAAAATTTACCTTCTGGAGTCAGGCTGCTAACATTTTATTAGGCCTCCAAGGCAGGATTTCCATTATTATGGAGATGAACTGCCTTTAATGACTGCAATAATGTAATGGTACCCCAGGGCAGAATTTCTAATAACACAATTGCGCGGTTCTCAACCACCAGTAAGAGATACCTTCAGGGCAGGTTATTCATTAGAGGTGCAGCACATGCTGCCCCAGTCTCCAGAGAAGAATAGGAAACTTAAAACAGTAAAGCTGCTTTTTTTCTTCTTTTTTTTNCTGCCCTCTGGGCAAACATTGCAAACCACACTTAAGTTTTGCCTCCTGGACAGCAGTGGCCTCCAGAGCAAGAATCCCGGCAGCAAAATGTGCTCCACACTATTTCTGGCTCCAGCAAGGAGTTCTGAACGTTAAACTCCATCTGAAAAGTTACAGGAGCCCCAGGAGAACTGCTGGAGCCATTGCCATGGTAGCCATCAGGCTGCACATCAGAATTCAGAGCAAGAACTGACGTGTTAAAACTGTTTTTAACTCCACCTGGAACTGGGAGGACCATCTATATTGATTAACCTTCATACAATCAAGTTCAGTTTGGAGAAGTATCCAGATGTTCAGGTGCTGCTCTGAAACTCAAAACATCAGTTTAACCAGAGATTTCACTGAAGTTTCATCTCCCACGCCTGTCTCAAAATTCTGTTTTCTGCCCTAGATAAAGAAATTTCAGCAGCAGCTTTTCTTGGCATCTTTCTTCCTATATTTCAACAGATTTTTTTCAACAGCCAAGAAAGTTCTTGTTTGAAGCCCACACGTAAGCGTGGGTGTAGGGAGGTACTGGGACTGGGCTCCAGTCAGTGCTACTGTCCCTCGAGATGGCAGGGAGGAGATAAAGGTTCAGCAACTGATGAAACCAGAAATGCAGCAGGATTAGGCAGATGAAGCCAAAAATACGACAACATGAAGCAGATGAAACCAGAAATACAGCAATGTTTAATGGAGGACCAGGCACTTGGCCTCCCCTACCCCTGTGAAGTCAGACAGTACTGACAAACAACACCACGATCGTCTAAGACAATATAATTTCCTAATTGTGCATTTCACACACTTTCCAAGTACAGGCTGCATGGATGGCATGGATAATAAAGGCAATGGCAGGAATTCAACACCCTCGTGCTCACGGGAGACACAACCGACTGCGTATAGGAACTAAATAGGTCCGACTGCCAAGTCAACGGAGCGGTGTTCATCAAGACATTTTGCCATATTGGCCCCGGTGGATGATCTGGCTGGTGGGAAAACCCCTGGGCTGAAGCAGCAGAAAATTTCACACCTGCTTGGGCACATTTCATGTCTATTTTCCCACCCAGGGCACGGTGCCTGGGTAGGAGGTTCTTGGTTCTCTTAGGAGTAGGAGGAGTGCGGCAGCCGGTCCATCATTGCTATCAGTGGTGTACTCATAACCTGTCCTCCCAGCCTAATGTCTGCCAAGGCACCAGCAAAGAGCAAGGTATATAGTATTTGGCAAGTTTTTATGACTATATTCATGCCTGTATGCTCCAGGAGAAGGCTGGTCAGGAAAACGCTGTAGGTAGTACAGCTTTCTACCACTTACACAGAGGTGCACACCCTTCAGGGTGCTTTGGTGTGGACTCCCTTATGTCCACACCATGGTGTGACTTCAGGTGACAGGGTTTCACTGGGGTGAAATAACAGTATCTCCTTTTCCCAGTTGCCTGTTTTCCCAAAGCTTTGAAGAAACCTGCTGGTTTTGAGGTATATCACTTCCTCTCCTAACCTTGGTGGAAACCAGCTGAAACATCCATCCACAACCAGTTCAAATAACCAGTTCAAAAGTTTTTTGGAAGTATAAACACCCAGGCAACCCAAGCTACTACCCAGGCTTATGCTCCCAGCACATGAGATACATTCCCTTGGGAAATCAGGATCCAGGTCCCTTCCTGACCAGACAATTCCATGATTCTATGACTTCTGCTGTATTCCAGCATTGTTTGCAGGTGAGAGAGTAGCAGTAAAAACACCAAACAATTTTGTTGTCAGCATCACACAGCAGCAACTGGGCAAGAAACACAGCGCTCGCATTTCTTCCACTTTCTAAGCCCTTGCTCAGATAAGCTAATGTTTCCTCTCTCACTCCTAAATTAAAATGAGGAGGAAGAACTGTGCTGTGCCCAGGAGAGCAGCATCAGAGAAAGCAGCACATTTCAGGTACAGACTGTGCCTGTGAGGATGAGGAGACTGATGGGACCTCATGGGGCTGACACTCCAAAACTTCCCGTATTTAATACTTCCCATCCTTTGCACTATCTTCACCAGAAGAGCAAGTTATTTCAGTTTTAAAAATCAATATACCTTGAGCTATTATAATTTTGACCTCGCACAGCTTTGTACCCCAGCTGCTAGAGGAAACTCTGGGTAATTGATCACCCAACTCTTTTTATCCCAGGAGGCGAAGTCGAATGGTCCATAGACAATACCTCTGTAAAGACCAAGTAACAGGAGCTAAAGAAGGCAGAAATAGGTTGTTTGTTATTCTTCTCATCTAGCTTTTAATGAACTAAGATTTTTGCATACTTATATACATCACCATAGTATATATTTCATTGTCCATTACAAGCAGGTAGGTTGAATGGAGCACGACCGGACTTTCCAAGATAAAAGAACAGCTCTAACACATTTAAGCTTTTCAAAATAACCATTTCCTGTGAATTCTGACTTTTTAACCTTTACTGATAGGAAAGGATTTTTCCCATCAATCCAAGTGGCGCACCTTATTTTACAGGACTCACAAGGATCCCTCTCTGGTGGGGCAGGTAACACAACAGCACCTCTACACAGGCAACAACAAATCACTGCAAAACCAAGCACACGAATTTGAAAGGTAGGCTCCTACTTTCTACTAATGCCCTCCTTTTGAATTAAAAAAAAAGAAAAGAAAAGAAATGACTTGGCCAGTCTGAAAAAGCCATCTCCAAGCCAGACTTTAGGGCTGCCAAATTAATTACTGACCCCAAATAATTCCTGTTTGCGGGACAGTGAGTAATGTACCAGAGCAGTATAATTTGCAGCACAGGGTTCTATCTCCTGGGAAACTTTTTGAGAAACAATGGCTATTTAGAGCAATGCAGAGGCAAAATATTTGCTTTTCAGAATGTATCTTTATCAGCTTCTTGGCAGGGATGCTTTAATAGTACACAGAGACCAGGATGAACACAAAGGGAATAGAAATCTCACCCCCAGCTCCTCGAGACTGAACACTAGCTGTTTTCACATCTATTTGCAAGTCAATTTTGGGAAGCTATTAATGACAAATTTAACTTTCATTGCTGAAAGCCCCTGGGTTGGAGCAAGCTAATGAAAGAAACGGTTACTTTAAGACATTACCTCTCATTTTCTCTTAGGATGTCTTTTCCTTTCTTCCAAGAATAAGTAGGTCTGGGGGAAGCTTTCGGCTTACACTCAATGATTACTTCGCCACCCACTTTAACGAGAGTTAACTTTTTCAAGAGGGTTTTGGAGAAGTCTGGACTGACAGCTGAAAGGAAAAAAAAAAACAACAGAACAGATCAGAATTGCCTCTGGAAAAACCAAAGTCAGGTTTTTTTGAACACTACGGTATTCTAGGGCTGTTTCTCACCTGCAGTTCCTTAACAATTGGACTTTATGAACTATGTGCACATATGGAGGGGGCAAACAGACACCTTCAGCTCTTTGTTTAGAAACGCGCGTTCAGTTACAAACCCTAGAAACCAGTAACCTGGGGAGGCAGCAGAAATGGGGTGTCACGCACATCTTATTCGGGGCAGCACCCCTAAGAACTATGCCTGCTTGAACCTTACAATGTACTCCCTTTTGTGCGTGGTAACAACACAATCATCATTTTGTCGTACATTGCCACGTGCAGAGCAACAGAAAACAGGAAAAATGTCACTAACACAGAGCTCACGTGATCGGAAATGTTAATATTTCCAGAAAAGTTGACACTTTATATTCATAATTGTTGCATAAACTGGGTCTTTTATTTTGATGCTATGAAGGTGGGAGTCCTTGACACAGCAAAACAAGGCAAGGTTTAAGTAGGCACCAGGGCACAAGCTGTTCTCAAATTATCTGTATTAGTTCCTCCAGGCACCCTCTCTCTATTTCATGAAAAAAACCCACCAGTCAGATATTCATTGAAGCAGCCACCAAAGCCCTGCAGAGAGTCTGCAGCCTGGCTGGAAGGAAGGCCGAGGAGGGAGCAGATTGTTTGGATTCTGATTTTTGCCCTCAGAAGATTTTTAATGATTTATTTGATGGGACCTGATGACAGGTGGAGCTTTGAGGTGGCGGCCTCTAGACTGACTCGTAGTGAACTCCCCAAAGATGACCAGAAGGTTTTATTTATATCAAGTGTGACAATTAGTTTCTTCAATACAGAAAGTTGGAAGCAAATAGGTGAGGCAGCTGAAGAGTTTTATGAAGTGCTCTTGCACTGCTCACAACGTCTTTGCTGGCAAGAGTTTACTTTCTGATGGATCAGAGGCAGCAAACTCTGCCCAGTCTCCTGTAATTCTCTACCTCCCTTTTGCTGTCTGTGGGCCTGCACCCTGTGCCTCCTGCCACATCCCTGTATCCCCCCAACTTGCAGAATTTTCCTTGATTTTCCTTTCTGCCCCACTCGGGAGGTGAGAGTTTAGATCATTGCATACCACATCTGCTTGAAGCTCCATAAAATGACCTAAAGCTCCCCTGAACCAGCTGGGAGATAAAAAACCTACCACGTGATACAGAGAGCAAATTAATTTTTCTTAGGGCGTCTTGTCTGCCTCAATTCTTTGGGAGATCATTCCTGCTGCAAAGAGCTGAATAAAACATAATCCTACGTTGGTAATGGGATGGGCTTTATGATCAAATAGATCTCGTTTTCCATGAATCAGAGCTCAGTAATCTCTGACCTGTCTTAACTTCTATGTCTAATCATAGATGGCCGACTTTTCAGCACTGAGGAAAACACGTATGCTATTAAAGCCCATATAAGAGCCACCTGAAAACCAATGCTGGTGACGTAAAACATTTCAAAATTAAAGGAGGGACCCCGAGGACAACTCCCCACCACCATACTCTAAACCATATAGATTACTATTTATATATTATCATAATTAATACAGTATCACTTCTGGAAAGAATTTCTCAGATTATTCTCCAAAATTTATGGGCAAAATAGATTTTTGAATAATCCCGTTGTTTTCAGCTCTGTAACGAACAGTTTAGACTGGGGTTTTTTTTGTGAGTCATTTGCTATTTCCTTCTCGGTCCCATACGAGGTAGAGGAGTTTCATGATACTGGCTTTACTCTGTCATGTTCAAAATGTTGTCATCTGAAATTGAGAAACTCTGGGCTCAGTTCTCAGCACTCCCACAGCTTCCCTGGGTCACTTCCAAGGGTAATATATTAAATTTCTTCACACCTTGTTTGGAAAATGAGGATTTTAATTAGGTTTTTTTTTTCACTCTAAGCCCATCATTTGTTTTTTTTTGCTTTTTTTTTTTATTTTTTTTTTAAACATTTAGCTCAAAACTCTTTAAGGTAATGACTGCATCTTACTACACGTTTTTACAATGCCCAACACAACAGGATCCTGGTTTTAGCTGAAGACTCCAGGCAATACAATTGGCAACAATAAGAGAGAAGAATCACTCTGAGAAAAGCTCTGCCTGTAATTTTCCATTTCTCTCTTTCACTTAATTTTGTTGTAAGTCTCACTTGCTATTAGTGCCGTTTAATCATTTCAAGTGCTTAACTTCAGGACCTTTAAAAATACCTATTTTTCTTCTCAGAAAGATCTGTTTAAAAGCTAATGCTTCTCAGTGAGCTTAGAATACTGAACTCCTTGGAAAACTCTACTGAAAAGGAAAACATGCTGTTTTTCTTTAAAAAAATGCCAAATTAAATCACAGATCCATGGAAATTAATCTGCAGCACACCTTTCTGGTATTTTTCACAGTACAGAAGCAAGATTGCATGACGCAAATGAGAATTCAGCCAAATACAAGTTATTTGGCAGGTTTTTAAGAGCAGGCTCTCCAAGGTCTTTGCTTCTGGTGCTGGGCATGGGAAGGCACTGGAAGTACCCACCAAGGACTGAGCTCTGTCTTCTGAGACCCAATCTTCCTCCCAAAGACTCATTTTCACCAGGGTTTTGAATAGACAGGAAAAGCCTCAGTGGGTTTACTTTGATATCTTTCATGCAGAAACACGTCCAATAAATCTTAGCACTATGAAGTCTAATTTATGAGCATTTTGTATTTTTCTTGAACAGCAACAATGACAGTCTTTTAAAAGATTTTTTTTTTCTATCCAGGCATCTATTTCTGCTGATGAAAAATGATTGATATTGAAAATGCCATAATCAGAAAAGACCTCATGCTTTGCTCTTCAGGATAAAGCGGGGAATGATGCTATTGAACATTCGCTTTGAAAACAACTGAACTACTATTTTGTAATCATGAATTCCGTTTAACCCTTTGAAACTACAATACCTAGGGCTGACATATTGGTTCCCAGGCCTGGCACGTGTCACATTTGCAAATGGGCCACAGACTCCAGGACAGCAGAGGCTGGCAGTGATCTCCAGAGATGGTCCTGTCCCACCTCTGCTCAAGCAAGCACACCAACAGTGGGGTGTCCAGTTGGGTGTTGAGTATCTCCAAGGATGGAGATGCCACAATCTCTCTGGGCAACCTCTTCTAGCATTTGACCACACTTAGGGTAAAAAACTTTTTTTTACTTTTAAATTGCATTTTCTGTGTTTCATTTTGTGCCCACTGCCTCTTCCCTGGCACTGAGCTTGGCTCTCTTTGCCCCCTCCCACCAGGTATTTAACCACTTGGATTCACAGGAGCTTTTCCTGATGTTAACTGGGGCCAGTGGTATATGTGAACACCAAACAGGTGGGGCAGAAATTGTTTTTCTTGGTGAGGGTTGGGGATGGGAGCATGATGATTGCCATCAGAATGCTAAAAGGTCTTTTCAGACATGGTTTGTCACCATTTCCTCGAGCGTGTCAGTCTCTGTAGCCCAGAAGCAGGCAGTTACAGGCCAGTACGCTGAACTGGGGCAATACTTGGGTATCTCCACATGTTTCTAACCAGCAAGAGGTGAGTGAACTCACCGGCTCTCCCTGCTCAGCCACCTGAATGAATATGGGAAGGTGGGACAATGTCAAAAAAACCCCAAATCATCTATTCTCTGTCTATCCACAGTTTTTACTTAAACCCAACAAGTTATCAGAGATCCTCAGTCGCTCTTCTGCTTCAGATGCTGAAACTTGACTAAACCAGCTCGGGTGAAGGCTTTGCTGGTTTTGGGAGGTTTGCAGCATGCAGGAACATACACTTACTGATGACACTCAATTCTGCGCTGGCAAAAATGATGCCATGTCTGTTTTCTGCGACACACTGATACATGCCAGAGTCCGACAGGCTGACGTTCGTTATGGTGAGCGAGCCCTGCTCCAGCTGAACTCTGCCCTGTAGGAAGCAGTGAAAGAAATAAGAAAGTATATAGGGAGATCCCTCCTTGGAACATGAACCCACCGAGGTGCACAAAATAAGTAGCAGTAATGGGAAGAATTTGCATGCTTCGATCTGTTTGTCTGCCAGCTAAAATTATGTCAGGTTAGATACTAATTGGTAAAACCATTACAGTAGTTGGTAAATGCAATTTAAAGTGGAGGATTTTCACATGGCTTCTCTTTGATTTAATACCCAAACCACTTAGATTAATATCCCTTTGCAGTAGATAAACTGGAATAAAAAATGTACTTTTGATCCATAACAGCATATCACAGCCAAGTGTATTCTTAAAACAATGGTATTACGAGTATAAATGGCAAGAAAGTTAGTGAGATGAGCTGCCATCTTAGCTAGCACAGAGAGAAACTCTTCAAATCCTCTGCAGTTTACAGAAAACAATATAGATGTTAATAATTTAATGATCCTTTACTTCGTATCAGCCACTAACGGGATTTAAGTGCAAGACCATCTGCTAGTGACCAGCATGAAGCAAGTAAAATTAGTGTGTGGGACAAAAGACCAGGGTATCATTTGTCAGCCTAAGGATATGGAGCTCCTGGTATCAATTTTAATAAGTACAGCAAAGTGTTCCCTCTCTCCCGAGGTGTTTCTCTATTTAAAAATAGAAATATAAAGAGCTACTGGCTTTCTACTTGGCCGTAGGGCGGAAATTTAATGTTTGTGCAATCTTTATCGGGGTTTTATCCAATCTGGGCTGCCATGTTCTTTCACTATAAGTGACAGGGGGGAAAAAACGTGGATACTGTGAAAGCAATGCTTAGGTGACTTTTTTTGGTGACTGTTTTAGTTTTGTGGCTGTATCGGGGGGGATCATGGGACTGAGCGATGCCTCTCAAGCTTGGCTGCAGGAATGGGAATGCTGCTAGAGAGCAGCAGAAACACAAAGTTCATAATACACTAAATATACACTAAATAACACTAAATATCATAAACTAGGATGATAATTTTCTGGCTGCAGACTCCATAGTGCCACTTGGTCATTTCCTCTTCTTCACAAGGAGGTTTGTGTCGTGGATCCTTCATTTGAGGGAGGACCTTACTGTGGGTCTTACCTGTGAACTAACAGAGGCACCCACCAGGCATGGCAATGAATTGCCTGCACATGGGAGGATTTCAGAGCCATGCCATCTTTTCTGTTTCCATTCCATAAGTAATAAAACATGTGGAGATGAGAAGATGGTAGAGCAGGAAAGCACCAGCACCTCCTCCCCAGCACCTACCTGGGGCAGCAGTGGCTCCCCGTCCTTCAGCCAGCGGTAGGAGGGCTTGGGTCTCCCACTGGCTCGGCATTCCCAGGCCACGCTCTCTTCCAGGGCCACATGGGCATCACTGATTTTCTGAATCCAGTTGGGTTGAGCTGCAATGCAGAAGGAATGAATAAAACTTCCTGTCTGGAGCCAGCAGCATGCCCTCTAGGTACAAGCAAATTTCTCTATTAGTACATTTTTAAGAGTTGGATTTAAAAACATCCTTTATAATTGCTAATGACTTTATTTTTTCTCCCTGAGTTCTGCTTTCTGAAGGTGGCACGTGCAAGATCAGAACCTGTTCACATTTTATTTTAATAAAAACACTTTAGGGAAAAGCTTCAGAAATCCTGATCGTCATACCAAGACAAAGCAACGATTCATGTGTTGCCCCAGAGGAATAAATGGCATTGTTAGACCCCTGGTCCTTCACATAGACTTTTTCTTCTTCAGGATCCATACAAACAAGCCTTCAAAGAGCTACAGTTTAGCATCCAACCTCAAAACTTGTAATTTAGAACCACCTCTGCATCTGAGGCCTGCACGATTACAGGCTCTACTTCAGGTCCAAATTCTCAGTCTTTTCTTAGAACAGGGCCGTATCTACAAGTCCTGCCACAGGAAGATCTTCCACGTGCATGAAAAATCTTCGGACTCAATAATTGTATGAATGACACTGAACAAACCTAGAAAGTCCAAAAGCAGATATTGGAGATACATTCTTGTAGAAATTGGCTGAAAACTGGCACTGACAATTTTCAGACACAAGATTATGTTTTCAGTTGTTTCACGTACTTTTTATCAGTTTGCTTTTTGGTTTTGTGAGGGGTTTTTTGTTAGGTTGGGTTTTTGTTGTCTTTTTTTTTTTTTTTAAATAAAGCTTAATTTTAGCCAGTCTCCACATGCAAATCAAACTGCCATGTGTCCTCTGCTTTTGGGATGTTACGTCTGCAAACCTCATCTGTCTAGATACAGCTACAATACTTTTCAGAAAGTCCCATGGGAAAAGAGAGTGACTTCAAGTTTTCACTGGTCATTTGCCCTATTTTGACATAAGAAAATCTGAAAGACTTAGTAGGAAGATATTACCAGCAGAGTCTTCCAAGAACCTGGTTAATACTTTTCCCCATGTAATCAGATAAAAAAAATAAATTAAGAACACAGGTAACAACTTTACATATCTCTTTTGGATGGGGAGAGGGGTCAGGGAAAGGTCTGAAAGGAAAAATTTAAAAATATTGCATCAAAACGGTCCAACCAAAACAGTCCAACATAGAGTTGGTGTGGTGATACCTAAAATATCTGCCACGATGCTGGCTGTGCACACTCTTGAGTGTTGAGCGCCTTGTAAAGCTCTGTTCAGGCTGCGACAGAGGTGAGTTTGATCCCACACCTACCACATGCTTCCCTTCTCACGGTGTCTACAAATGACAAGGCGCAGAGGGAAGCTGGAGAGCTTTGCACAGCAGCTTGACTCCAAACCCTGACAGACTTGCAAAAAAACTAGCAGAAAGGTAAATTGGATGTAAGGACAGCGCAGGAGCAAAAGCAGCAGCCGAAAAGGAGAGGGAAGCGGTCTTTACTTCTCTGACTGCCCCTCCTGCCCTTGTAATATTTTAAGCTTGTTTGTTATCTGTATCTAAAGAGATACAGAAAAGGGAAAGCGTTTAAATGTAGGAAGATGAAAGTCAATTCTGTCATCTGGAGTAAGAACTTTAATAATTCCACTGGGCTGAGACACCCTGTGCATCTGCAGTGGGTTCAGTGGCTCAAGGACATTTGCAAATTACTCATGAATTTACATGTTTACTATTCTAACAGCATCCAAGTCATAATTTTGAAGAGTCTTATGATACCATTAAAAGAACTCTATAAAAACCACACAGATCCATTTGCCTTTTTTTTGCAGGACTGTTTTACTGAATTTCCACATGAAAACAAAAAAAATTCAGATGAAACAACTGAAAGCAGTCTGTAAAGCAAGAAACCCCATGAAAGGTGGGCTCTACAACATATAAAGGTAAGCTATGCAAAAAGAAAGAAATCTCTCCTCTCATGTCAGGAGCAAAGAAAATTCAATACTTATCCTGATTTTAGGCAAACTCCTCAAATAAGGAAAATTCTCACCCAAGGCAAAGAAAGACTTTCCCCATCCAGTCTTTCTGCTGCATTTTGCATCTGCCCTCCTGCCCTGAGGGATGGTGCTGAGATTTAAACCTGTGGTTATTTAAACTGGTTAAGTTTTCCATCCTAAAGCCACTGCAGACAACTAACAGAATGAGCAAAATAGCTCAAAAATAAATCGGAGTGAAAAGCGGAGGAGTCCGCTTTTCACGGGAGCTTCATCCTCTGCTGCTCTTTGGGAGACTTTTCTAATTAGGTCAACCTCTCCTTTCAACAGTTCATTTCAGAGAATTGCAGGCACGTTCTTGACTTAATCTTGAGTAATACTCAAGGGTTGGTTCACGTAGCAAAGATGTTGGAGCCACCAAATGAGAGTCGCCACAACATAATGAAATTTGACAGCTTCTCATTGGGGATCATACCAAGACATGGTAATGTGACACAAGATTTCAAGCACGATAATTAAAATAATTCAAATAAGGATATGAAACCCACTCCATGCTACAACATTATATAGCAACACTATTTGAGATAATGACAAGGTTTAATTTGTGACTGGTACTAGTATTCTAGAAATACTCCTTGGGATCATTTCACTGGTGCTAAGCAAAGAGGAATACTTTCATACGATGGGTTCGGAAATATTTTGGCCCTATTTGGAGTATTTAGATGTTACTGACCTTGGCCGGAAACATCTCAGAGGAAAAATCTTTACTGAAGAAAAAAAATTACACAGAAGCCAATTAAGAATTTATCTCAGTGGCAAGAAAAATTTATGTGCTAAGTCTATAAAGTGGAAGAAAAAGCTTAAAAATATAAGCATAACTCCTACATAAGGACAGTTTTAAAGAAAAATATCCCCTTTCTGGGTGATGAGAGTTGTCTGGAATTCGTACTCAGGGGAGGCAGGAGAAAAATGATGGCAGCAATAAGAAAGAAAAAAAAAATCTGTTTACCTTTGATCTTTTCCCAGTTTTCACCAGTGCAGAGTGGGGTGTTTTAAACCAGGTGACTGGGAAAGTGTGTCCAAATATGCTCCTACTTCTCTAAGGCTAAAAAATCCAGAATGAGTCTGTCCTTCTTTGTAATAAGTTGAAAGGCAAAAGTAGGCACTGGAAAGCTGGACCAGAAATCATGTCCTAAAAGGCATTTGAAAATGAAATGACACAGCCGGTGATGATGCATCGTATCACAAATGAGTAACAAACCCAAAGAATGATGGGAGCATCATGAGAAATAAACCAGAAATAAATCTGTAGGACTTTGCAATCGTCTGCGAGTTCAAAACAACTAAAAAGACTAAAGCAAATGAGGTACTAATACATATACAGAATCCAATTCTCGGTCGGAGTATATTGATTTCAGTGTTCCTAAGCCAATTTCTAGCAGCTGATGACCTAGTGCAGGCTGTGTAATTCATCATTAATGGCAGATGAAAGGCTGAATGACTTGTCCGTTCCTATATCTATTCTAAGGAGATTGAGACCAAACCAAGCCCAGGATCGAAAAAAGTCTAAAGACCAGAAAGCCAAGCCTAAGAAGTAAGAAAAACATATGTGAAAAATACATGAGTAATTAAAAATAAAGACTACCGCCAGTATATAAGGTTTATACACGCGTCATCATGGTCCAAATGGGGATATAGCTTCTGTAAACAAAACCCATATGTCTATGTCCCTAATTTGTTATCCTTCCCAATGATCATAGGAATGGGAAACCAGACTTTACGTTACTGCTTTTCCTCTCATCTTCCTTTCCTCCTCTTAATCCCTTCCTCCTGACCTCTGCTGCCAATTAAGGACTATTTGAAACCTATACAACTCTCAAAGCTGTGCAAATTCTCCACCAAAGTCACCTGCTTGAATGTTGCACCTCAATGATCTCCATTTCTCTGCCTCATTGGAAAGTTCACCAGATATTGCTGCTCAGGCAGTATGTCTTATTTTGGCCTCTCTAGAAGACTGACCATAATGAACCAGCCTGGGACTAAAATATTAAATATCACAGGAAAAGAAACAGTGGAAAACCTGCAGGAGTTAACCCAACTGATAAACACTACTTAAATTGTCCCTACCTCTTATTTACCTCCTGTTCTGTAAGCTATTCTGCACCGTTACATGATTTTCTCCCCAGTTACTCCAGGCACCAAAGGTCTGTAGGTATTACAGACACAGTCATAAAGACCAGTCCTTGGAGATTTAGCTATTTTTTATCTCTGATGTTCTAGGCTGCAGCGACCCAGGGGAGAAAGAAAGATGTGGGGTGTTCCACGCACACTTCATTTCTCATACCTATTTCTATTTTTGCTTCTCCTGCTGGAGAGCTATTTTTCTAAAGCAAAATTGTAATCATTTGAGGACTTTTTCTGAATCTCTTAAAAATTGATTGCTATTATAAGCAGGTTTCCAGCAATCCCTTGGAAAAGGAAAAACGGAGGAGAAACACGCCTGCTCTCTGTGCAGAAACTTGTTCTGGAGGCAAGACTTCTCTTGGGCAAGAAATTATTCAAAACTCAGGAATACCACCTTCCTGCACTAAAATCTGAGAAAGTACATATTCCACAGTCAGGAATCAAGACATCTTCCCTCCAAGCAGTGATTTTCTCCAAGGGGAGTGTAACCAGCTGAGAGTGGGCACTGAGACGGCTGCTCCTGAGCCCAAGCACCCCTTTCTGGAAGGAGGGATTTGGCTTCTGCCAAAGTGTTTAAGTGGTGGTTAACCAAGAGTTAAATTGGTATAATATTGTGAAACAACACAAGACTTGGGAACTTCAAATAAAACGAACGAGGAGAAGCTTGAAGGTGAGAAATCAATTGCTAATTTATCTGTGTAACAGGCAGCAAACTGGGTTTTCTAGTGAGGCATGTACATTATAATTAATAATAATAATACATATTTGTCCTATTTATGTCATTTTTTGTGTATTCTTATCAGTCCAGAAATTAATTTTATTTCAAAGGGCTCTGAACTTTCAGCAAATTATTTGTGATCTGGGGCCTAAATGAAGTAGAGACGGGCAACTCCCTGATTTTCACTTACACAAATTTCTTTTTTAGACCTCCAACCACAACCTCCAACCATAACATGATCTACATTTGAGACTGGTTTATAGGGTGGCATGAAGTAGCTTTGGCACAAATAAAACACAGGCCTACTGATGGAAGGGGGATTCTTTTCACTGCAAAATTAAGCAGCCGCATAAACTCCTGGTGGGACTTTTGATTTGAGGAGTATTTGAACTTAAAAGCAGTTCAGCCAAGTAAATGGCTTCTTGCTAAAATATCTTACAAAATACTGCAAACAACTGTAGTTAGTTACAAATAAGTCTGTATCTCTACTAATGTGGACACTGTTGTGCTGACACTTTTAGAAACCAATTTAATTGCAATTTTTTCCTCCTGGCCTTAGTTTCCCAGCAAGACACTGGGCAGGGACTGGATGAGCTCAGGCTGGAGATGCTGGGAAAGGCGTTGAACACAGGGAGGAGCAGCCACTTAGGAGCTGGTTGTGCTTGTGCATCTGCCCGTTGGCTTTTGTCCTAAACTCTGGACAACCTTTGGGTTGCGATCGTCTGTTTGACAAAGGAAGGTCTGACTGAAATGGCATCTAAACTCAAAATTAATGAAGCAACATCCACAGAATCACAGACTGGTCTGGGTTGGAAGGGACCTTAAAGATCATCACATTCCCCCCCCTGCCCTGGGCAGGGATGCCTCCCACCAGACCAAGTTGCTCCAAGCCCCCTCCAACCTGACCTTGAACCCCTCCAGGGATGGGGCAGCCACAGCTTCTCTGGGCAACCTGAGCCAGGCTCTCATCACCCTCACATCAAAGGATTTCTTCTTGAGATCTCATCTCAATCTACCCTCTTGCAGTTTGAAGCCATTACCCTTTGTCCTATCACTACATGCCCCTGTAAAAAGTCACTCTCCAGTTTTCCTGTAGCCCCCTTCAGATAGGGGGAAGGCTGCAATATGGTCTCCTTGGAGGCTCTCCTCTCCAGGCTGAACAATCCCAACTCTCTCGGCCCACCCTCTGAGCCTCTGAGCATCTTCGTGGCCTCCTCTAGACTTGTTCCAACAGGTCCATGTCCTTCCTGCACTGAGGACTCCAGAGCTGGTCACAATACTCCAGGTCTCACCAGAGTGGAGTAATGATAATAAATAAACATCCCCTTGATGCTGGTTTTATGAACGAAAAGGGAATTTCTTTTTAAATTAGCTTGTTGAGGTAATCTGTTTACTGTACTTCTGCCAAAAAAAAAATAATAATTTGTTGGCATTGCGTTTTCCTCAGGAAATAAATCTTAGCCTCACGGAGGGTTATCAAATTTAAAATTTATGAGCAGCCAGATTAAAAATAGAATCAGGTCAATGGGAGTGCTTCCGAAATGCTGCGGATCAAAACACCCAGCTGACGGTGTGGCGAACCCTTGTTGCCAAGCTCAATGGAGAAGCAGAGACCCGAAGCAAAGGCATTGGTGCAGCCAGGACCGTGGCAGAGATGTTCTCCGGCCATGCCCACACCAGGGACCTCACCTGCCTCAGCCAAAGGGATTTCACTGCTCTGCGGGGAACAGGCTGTGCAATCAGGAATACAGCATGAAGTGCATTTATGGCTGCTAAATGAGGGTGGAAAAGAATTGTAGCAACAGACTGGTTTGCATTGGAAGGACCTTAAAGATCATTCAGTTCCCCCCCCTGCCCTGGGCAGGGACACCTCCCACCAGCCCAGGTTGCTCCAAGCCCCCTCCAACCTGGCCTTGAACCCCTCCAGGGATGGGGCAGCTACAGCTTCTCTGGGCAACCTGGGCCAGGCTCTCACCACCCTCACAGCAAAGAAGTTCTTCCCCGCATCTCATCTCCATCTCCCCTCTCCGAGTTTAAAACCATTGCCCCTCATCCTATGGCTCCCTTGCTGCATCAAAAGTCCCTCCCCAGCTTTCCTAGAGCCCCTTTAGGGACTGGAAGGTCTTTGCGGAGCCTTCTCTTCTCCAGGCTGAAGGCCCCGAAATTCTCTCAGCCTGTCCTCACAGGAGATAAGGTTCTGCAGAAGAAACGGTTCTGCAGTTTAATTTGCTAGTTCTCAGGAGCTAATTGAAGGTAGGTAGTATTTGGTTAGGAATGGCAGACAGAACAAGAGACATAGAGCAAGAAAAGAGGGCTATGTTGTTCAGAGTTATAATCGTCAAGGAAACAGGTATAAGTCACTGTAATTGCATTAACATTAACATGTTTTCTATCACGTTGGTCTATCTATCAAGTAGGACACACTGCACTCAGAATAAATGCTTTTGGAGAGCAATAAAACACAGCCTGTTGCAGGGCTCAAAGCAGAGAAAATGGAGGAAGAAGAGATCTCGCATGTTTAATTAACCTTTCCCGCTGCAACGAGAATGTCAAACAACCCCAGTGTCACTGATATGCTGCGGAGGGAAAAATAAACATTGATACAAGAATGAAATACAGCAAAAGTCAACCTTCTCTGACAACTTCCAGGAGCGCTAAAAGAAGCAGACAACAGAGGCAACGTTGGGTTATCTACAGTGTACAGGCAAATTTGGATTTAATTTTCTTTTTTCTCCTTTTTTATACTATGTGGAGAGGCAGATAACTGGGTTTAAAGGAGCCATTAGAGCCAGATTGCGATCTCCAGGGCACACGTGGTGACAGAGCATGTCACTACAGGCAGGCAGCTCATCCGTCCACCTGTATCCCATCCTTTGGAGCGTTCCCTTCTCCAGGAACCAGCCCCGACCCACTGCCAGGCACACGAAAAGCTCTGCCAACATCACAGTTGTACTTCAATAACAACATAACACTTCTCAGCTTCAAAAAGAGAAACGATTACGGAAAATCACTTTCTTTCAAGTTTCGACTATTCACAGAAAACGTTTACGGGGTTACTATCCCTCAAAAAATGTCACTGCCACATGAAACTCCAGAGCCCAGCTCACAGAAAGTAAGTGTTTCTTTAAAAGATCTGTTTTCAGTACAAATGTCTGCCAAACGCAAGCTATCCTTGAAAACCGAAGACTTATAAACTAGTCACTCATCGTCCTCAAGACAACAAGGACAATGTTGCAGTCAATTTTCTTTAAAAACCAGTAACTAGCAGAGGCGGCAGCCAAACAACTCTCCACAGGGACTCCTCTGCTCACAGGAAGAAAAGCGGATGTAAAGATAGTTCCCAGCAGCAAAAAGAGAGAGGAGGACACTCCTCTTCCCATAAAATCCTAAGCTTCCTTGCCAAAATGACATCTTGAGTGTGAAAACCAGCACCAGCCACGGGGGCAGCTTTTGTGTAGGATCTGGAGTCCTCCAGGAACGGCATCCATCCAGGCTGGGAAATTCGTTACGGTAATTTAATATATGCGATGGTAGGAGTATACCAAAGGCTCGATTTTTTGCACAGAAGGTGGGTTTGGATGTGGGTTGAGCAAAACTGCACAAATGATGAGTCTTTTCATTTACTGTCCACGTGGGAAAAATCATGATAAATGTGCATTGTTTGATGAACAGAAAGAGAAATCTTCAAAACTTTTAATTAAAAAACCCCAGTTTGAATCGGCTCCAGACCCTTCCCTTAACATGAAAGATTTCACTTCGTTCTTGCTATTTCGCTCCTTTTTAAGGTTTTCTCATTTTTGTATTTCAGTCAATTCTAAAAGAAGTGTTCATTTAAAATGGAAGCCCCGAAAGTTCTCATTTCTAAACAAAATGTCTTTTAGAAATATTTCCAATTTTGAAAGACCCCTGTATAGGCCTTTTTAAAAAGAATTACATTACCCACCGAATTCAATCCAGTTTTGCCAGGAGGGTTAGTTCCCAAACTCTTTTTCTGTGGCAAAATTACTATAAATCAAAAAAATTTCTTCTCATCTCTGGAGTTCAACCCAATCTTCCCCGCTGACAGAAGCTGGGCCCTCAGGAGCATTTTGGGGGAGAAAACACCAAATTTCTCTCCATGTGTTCGATAAAGAACGAGGCTCTATTATTATGCTCCTGAAGATGATGAACAGGGCAGGAACAAACCAAGGATTTGTGTGATAGTGGGGAAGTCTCTGCATGCCTGTGTGAGGGGTATGTATGTAACCTGCAGCTTTTTCCTCTCCAAAAAAAAAAAAAAATCAAACGGGAATTAAATACCAACCAAGAGCTCAGTCATGCCTCTAAAACCTGCCTTGGTGGCTCTTGTCCACCTCTATGTGGGTTAATCCCCAGAAACTCAGAACAGCTCAAGCTTTCCCCCTGGCAAGCTTGGTTCATCTCCTAGAAGCATTTAATGTGCTTTGCAAGATGGGGTTGTTTCCAGCAGAAGTTTTGGGGTGAGCAGACAACTTGTATCAGGACTAGAGGTACTGACGCCATCTTCTGTTTAACAAAGAAGGCCCCTGAAGGTGAACTTTCACATTTATATTGTGCCCAGGCCAATGGCTGTGATCTGAGTCTAAGACTATGTGTACAAGGTCTTTGGGTGGAGAGGATTTTGCAAGCCCCAAGAGGGTTCAATCCCAGTTTTCCATGGGATGGAAATGGCTGTGCAACCACTGACCCTCTTGAAAATAATCCTTAATTGGTTATAAGCAATTAACATTTAGCAACACAAGCTGGGGCAACAAATACTTAGTAAGGCCCAAGGTGTAACCACCACAATGCTCCACCAGCATTACCTGTTTCACCCTCACAGCCACAAGAAGGCAAATGAGCCATTTGAGAGCGTTTTTTGCATGTTTCCATGCCAATGTACTTCCAGTGACACTCTTTTGTTCCGACTGCTCACATTCTCAATTAATACACACTGTTCAGACAGGTTTTATCTCCAATTACACCCATTCTGAGATGTGTGGCTTATAAATAAAAGTAATTTTAAAATACCCTCAAAACTACTTTCTCACAAACTATCACCTTGATATTGCATTTGCTAAAATAACACACACACACCCCCCAAAGCAAACAGGCCTCTTACCATAAAATGTCAGTTGTCCTCGTGCCACGTTTTTTCCTCTCACATTTTCAGCAACACATTCATAGAGTCCAGCATCTTCTTGCTGAAAATTTGGGATTTCAAGAAGTCCACTTGATCTGTGTCTCCTGGCTTTTCTGGGTATCTGTTTCCCATCCGCTCTCCTCCAGCTAATCGTAGGAACTGGACTAAATAAGAAAAACAAATCAAACTCGTAAAAAAAAAAAAAGGAATGCATATTGTTTGATTGACTTAACACCATTTCACGGTCGAGGATGATGAAAGACGTGGCCCATCTGAACACCTGGGCACGGGATCTGGAGCAATTTTGTTATGGGTGGCTTGTATATAATATAAATATTAATATGTATACCGACTGTTTACCACTCACATAGTCTTAGAAGTGGGAGACTGTACATTATAAAAATGCTGTTTTGACAAAGTTGAATTTTGGGTTTTACCATGACAATACACCCATTTTCCTGCCAGTCCCACAGTTTATTTTGGAAGTGTTGCCAGTGTGTACTCTAGAAACATGAGAAGTGTTTTTACGTGGTGCACGAGACCTGAGAACAGGAGGTGCACAAACATGTTTTCACAAAATAAGTTACCTCTTTCCTCTTCCTTGGGAGTTTACATTTTCGGTGAGCAAAGCCCCTGCTCCCCAAGTCCCCGGTCTGTTATTAACGCTTGCAATAAATAACTCCTGCCGAGAGAAGCGAAGGGCTGGCAAGTCTTGCAGCGCTGAGAAAGGGAGAAGCCGGAGGAGGAAGGAGAATAATAATGGATCAAAACTTACTTCCCCAAGGCAAAGCACTCCAGTTTCACCGTTGTTCCTTTCGCAGATGGAACCGTTTCTGGGAACTGCACTTCTATTTTCGGCTCGTACTCTCCCATCACCCCTGTGACCATAAAATAGATGCTAAGGCTTGGGTGAATTTTTTGCAATAAATCCGCAAGTGTTCCCGTGCTAGCGCAGAGCTGTTCTATACATCATTACTTGCCCAATTAATCCATTCATTTTAAACATGGCCTGTTTCTAACAGCCGAGCAGTGCGGGCTCTTTTCCCATTTATTGCCAGAGGAAAATCTGAACCAGCGCTCCACACCATCTGCCAAAGATTAAAATTTCTTCATGGCGCTGTTACTTTTTGCTTTTGAATATTCAGGATTTTTTGCAGGTAACTTGTGAAATAAAGCAAGCAATAATAAGGGAGGTTCACCACCTTCTAGAAAATGAAACGTGGAACAAATAGCGATTAGGAAAAGTTTTAAAAGCACTGGAGCTAATCAAGGCTTCTATTAAACTTCAAGGATTTAGATGCACAGAGATCACATACTCTTCGGGTAATTTCTTTACTTTTACTGCCCCGGTAAATCATGCACTGTGGCAGCCTCTTTATGAAATTGTGTTTAAGAATTTGTGCACATAAAAAGGCCATTATATTCATGATAAATGGCTACATTTCTAGTCACTGTACTGTCTTTAAAAACGGCACATATAATTTCACCAATAGTGATTATCAGCTAATTGATGATTGCAGTTTAAATCTTCACTGCGCGGTGCTTCCTGGCCGTTGGCCAAGCACAGGGCAGGCGAGGAGCTGGTGCTGCTGGATCACTCCGGATGAATCCCACCAGCAGGCACAAAAAGAGAAATGGGAGAGCCTGGGAAACACAGAACTGAGACAGCAATTGAGTTGGCAGGGATATCCAGACAAGCCAGGGCTGCTTGTGGTGGCCCATGGTGGCAGGACCACTTGGGGTCCCTCTGCTTTGCAAAAAGGATGCAAGAAAAGCATTTTTATTTATTTTTGAACTTTTTTTCCCAGTTTTAAAGCTGAAAATGCTCAGTAGGAGGGCTTACATCAAGCCTACCTTTACTTGTTGTGGTGCAACTGCAGGTTACATCGTCTTTCTTCCAACCCGCTAATTGCAAACAAGCATTGCTGTTATGTTATAGAAAGAGTAGTTGCTGCACATCATCAGTCATCATAATTAAATGCATTTATTAATGATAAGAATACTCTCTCCATAGTCGTGTCCTACCCAGCAGATATAGCTTGAAAACCACAATTCTATGTCAGTGCTCCAGCGTTTACACACTATAAAAACAAGAATTAGGGGTCACGCTACTCGTTAGCCCTCTGCACATTACCAGTGCAGTCCTGAAGGGCTGGGATTGCCTGTGGCAGTTAACATCATGGACAATCCTCTCTGTTCTCCCAACTGTGACTTCCCAAATCTTTACAGTCCTGCCTAATATTCTCCAGATGCCACGGTGAACATTTGCTGGGCAACCTTCCGCCCAGCCAAGCCAAGCCCAGCTACTGCCCAGTGGTGTCCAAGGGCAAGGCTGGGTGTGAACATCTGGGAGCAGCAGCACTGTTTTGCTGATGTTAGAACTTGTTGAGGTCTTTTCCCAGAAGAGTATTTTCTGTTATATAATGAAGACTACAAATCTGGCAGGAGAAGAGCTTTTGAAGATATGCTACCCATGAAAGTCTGACGAGATTCAGGCAGCTGCTTCACCTTGCAAGATGCTGGTTTTCAGGCTGGAGACTTGAAGAAAACTAAGGTCTCCATCACCTTCCTCGAGATGGCTGAAGAGCTCCTTGATGCCTGTGCCACCTCCCATAGCCCAGGGACATGAGCAGAGGGGATGCAGCTCCCCAGAAACCCTCTCCTGGAGGGTGGGAGATGACACATTGGCCAAATACCACAGGAGAAAGGGAACCAGCTCAAGGAGCCACCTGCCCCATCAACAGGCCAGTCACAAACCAGTCCACAACAAGCAAAATCCACAAGAACAGCTTCTACGCCCCTTCCACTGCTGGAGCAGGAACTCAGTCCCCTAAGGCAAAGCAGGGTGTGTGACACTAACAGGTTAGTTAGGAAATTAAGGCAGAATGTATTATTAATACATCATTCATTTACCAGAGGAGGAGACAGGAATGGGAGGGAGGAAAAATTTATTTTTTTTGGCCTTCTCTTCCCTCATTCCTCTTATTGTTCCTCTTTCTTTGCCTTGGGTTGTGTCAGGAGAGCTCTAATCCCAGGGTGACAAAACCCCATAGAGGGATGGGAAGGCCACCTGGGTCTGTAGGACATTGGGTCCATCCACTGTTGCCCATGGCCCTGCAGCTCTGGTAATCACTGCAGCATTTAACAAGTCCTGTTTTACCAGTGCTACTGCAAACTCCAACTGCTTAAAAATCAGGATTTGTACCTGATAACCTACCTACAAATATTTATTTATATACATATATATATATGTGTGTTGTAATAATGTGTGTATATATATAATGTATATATATGTAATATATATGTATTATATATATACTATATATGTATATACACAAATATATATATATTTATATTTATATACATATATATATATGTAGGGTATGCTGGGAGTCCTGCTGTCTCTGCTTTACAGGAGAAACATCGGTGCAGTTGAGATATCTCCATCCCAAATCCAAGACCATTTCCACGCAGATAGTCCTTATTATTCCTGCTGTTCCTGGGTGATTTAACATCTGACTTAGCTGTGCAGGTGGAAGGGATGGGTAAAGAAAATAAAAGACTAAAATAGACAGCGAGATTGTAGCTTGGAGAACATTTCCAGTGTCATGGCACATCAGATGTTCTACATGTTTGCATTTCAGAGGCTTTCATATTTTCCTTCAAATTTCAAGGCTTAAAAAACATGCTTTTGGATGAAAGTCCCAGGAATTCAGAAGCAAGCTAATTTGTCTGAGGAGATGATATGTATTTCCTGACAACACCTGTGAAATGTTAGAGTTTAATTGGCCCATACAGCTGCTGCTGATGGTAAATTTCATTCCAGGACTATTTCAGTTCTTTCCTACTATTACTGTTTTAATTCTGATGTAAAAAATCCAAAGAGTGTTTTAAAGAGAAGAAGGAAAGTACCGCAAGAGCAGTAGCTGTGAACACCTGGGTGCTCCCAACAAGCTTTGGCTGGTGTTCGCTGCCAGGTGGGAATGGCCCAGAAGGTCCCAAAGGTGCTGTGGTGGCAGTAGGGCTGTCCCCTTCCAGGGGACATGGTGCAGAAACCATGGACTTGAGGGGACAGAGCAGCCAGCTGATGACACTGGTTTATTACATGGAGGAGAGTGTTGCAGGTTTGTTCCTTTTCCTCCCTCTTCTGTAGTCCATATCCCACAGTGAGCTGCCAGACAGCTTGTTTGGGAAAGAGTCATTCAAATTTAAACCTTTTTTTAAGGGTTTTTTTTTCAAATTTAAAGCCTGTCTGAACTGCAGTAAGCGCTACACTCCTTGCAGACACCCTGCTACAGACTCTAGGATTATTCTCAGCCTTTGATGCCGTATATATTTAGCTGTTTATTTTATTCCCCAACATGAAAATAGCTCAGAGAGCCCTTTCTCCACAACTGGTATGATCAGCAGTAACTCCTGTCCCAGCAGAACCCAAGCCAAAACCCATCCTCAATACCTTGGGAAATCTAGAAAACCAATAAAAGGTTTTATTTTCTCCCTTCATACACTAGTACTTACATGATGTGAAAAGGGAGAGCTGCTCGTGTTTCCTGAATGTATTTAAATTGTAGTGTATTTAAATCTTCTATCCACCTGCACTGACAGCACCCTTGCTGCCATAAATCCATACAGCTACGTGAACATTTTAAAAAGGGGGTGATCTTGTGCATTTATGGGAGGGAATTAAGAGGGACAGAGGAAAACCATCCTTTTCCCAGCACAGACTGTAATTTGTCCACTGTATTCATCATCAGCTAAACTCTGTCCACAGAAACAGAGAGTTTGAGTTCACACCGACCACGGCCTCGGCACGGTCTGTTCCCACCACCGTCCCATATAATATTTATCTCTCCAAGTGATATTGATCTCTCCAAGGAGGAAAAGCTGTATCTGGGGATAACTCATGGGATAAGAGGCACCCTCTGCTTCCAGGGCACAGCGACATGGGGAAGAACCCGAGTCCTGACAACCAGAGCGTGTACAAAAAAACTGCCACAAACAACATCAGGAGATGTCTAACTCCACAGCTGAAGACTAGCAAAAGAGAAGAACAAAAGGCCCAGGTGGGGAAAGGAATCTGCCTACAGGATCTGATTTCATCCCCGCCGCCCCTGTCTTCTCCTTTTACAGATTACAGCTCAACAACCTGGCATTGTAAACCGAGCGGCGCTGGAAAAAAAAAAAACATGCTGAAAAGCTGTTTTTTTTTTTTTCCAGGGTGATTACATTCAAGGAAAATAACCATGAGAAAAATGGCAGGTATTCAATGTAAAAAGCCAAAATGATTCAGACTGAGTCTAGAAAAATTATGCTGTAAATTGAAGACAAAACATCAAGTGAAACTTTGGGGTTCAGGCAGGAGAGATTTCAGATGGGGGAACCAGGACTCTTCACCAGTTCGATGAGCAGTTCCAACACTGGCTACAGTAAAAACACCCACCATGTAAATTCATATACATCTATACTAAAACCACTGGGTTTCTTGATATCGAACAGCACAGGGTCAGCCAAACTTGTGAGCATCCGATCTCAGCTTTCTTCCTACAGCTCCAGAAATTGGCATTTTATTAAACTTTTTGAGTGAGAGATTAGGAAAAGGGAATAAAAGGAATAAGTCTTTTCTTTTTCTCCCTTTAGCTCTGTGTGAATTAATTAAAAAAACCAAATATAGGCACTATTCTTAGTTCTATGGGACCAATAGTTCTTTTGAATAGTCCACCATTTGTTTCCTTCAAAATAACGGGGCTATGCATCAACTACAGAGACCCATAATTAATTCTGCACGACAGCAAAAACAATTTGCAGTTTAAAAATAACTTTGATTTTGAAAAAAAAAAAAAAAGCAAAACAAAAACCCCAGAAATTTCATATGAGGGTTGTTGTAAACTACCTGGATTTTTTTGGAATTCACCAGAATTATATCAATACTAAGCCAACTAGGCAATAAATAAGAAGCTTCTAGGAACAGACAATTTTATGGATGCCTTGGAAGAGGTCAGACTATCCCAGCTGGGGTGTCAGCCCAGGGCTGAGGGACCTCTGTAGCTGGAGAGCTTCTGGGAGGATGAGAGACCCCCAGTCCCTTCTCCCACGCTACAGGAGGACCCCCATGCCGTAGACAACCAGGGAGGTAGCTCAGGACACATAAATCCATCAGGAGAGGTACATTATGAATTTTTTTCCAGTTAAGACACTAATTAAAATTAAATGGGGCTGAAACATTAATTGTTGACGAGCTACTCCCCAAGCCTACTAATTTAAAGTGTTGTTGGGAAAGAAAGTGTCGTATACATTAAGATACACTGGACACGTGGGGTATGAACACAAAAGAAAAACAAAACTTTGCCCGTGGAAATATAATGTGTCTCACATTTTACTCATTTCTGTTGTTCACACTTGGGAAGGGACATATATAATTTCTATTTTTGAGTGTGCCAGTGAGTTGTATGTGGATTTTACAACATTATTCTATACAGAATGAAAAACTGAGACCTGCTGGTTATTAAAATGAACCCCTTGCTTGTGATACCAGTGCAAGCCTATTTTAAAAATACGTATTTATCCCGTGTTGGGTTTCAAGTACAGCCACAGGTACAACAGCACCTTCCCTGTTTGACTCAGGAATGTTATTCCCCAGCCCCTCCAAGGTTCAATTAAAGTTTCATATCTTTAATAAACAGCAGAGTGTACTTCAAAGGAATGGGAGAGCATTCCTGTGAATTACCTCCGGAAGGCAATCAGCCCCCCCTGCACTGAGGGGGCCTTGGCGAGGGACATCCCCATCAGCCCCCCAGCAAATGTCCCAGCAGCAGCCCCACCTCAGACTGGAGGCAGACATTGAGCTCATCTGCGATAAATGGGAACACTTTCAGCTAGGTAAGGGCCACATAAACATCCTACTAACATCATACTTTAAAATATATCTTCTTCAGTGCCAAAAAATGTTGATATGAGACAAATTTAAATATTCCCCTCTATCTTTCATACATTAGCTGACTTATTCTGGACTCAGAGGGACAGATTTACTGTCACTGTGATTACAGAAATGCAGCCTCCCCTGTAAGGGAGATAGAACTTGGCACAGACCTGGAAAAGCCTGGTCTTCACTCCTTTCCCATCACTGACAATGTTTCCAAACTTCCCATCTGCAGGAACCGTATTAATGGGAAAGAGGTGGAACAGGAATGGGCTGGCAGCAACAAGCCCATATTTTACAAGCAAGGAATTTTTGTCAAACACCACTAGGTGACAATGGATCTTTTTCTAGAAGTTTCTAATAATGCATTTGTATTTCTGGAACAAATGTCCTAACTGTTATCCTTTAAACAGACAAATTTTAATTCATTTTAATTGCAAATTAACGCGCAAATTTATTTTTCTTATGTACTCAAAGATGATGACGATACAAATGTATAAATTTAGAAATCCTCCTTTGGTTTCTTCTTTTTGGTTTTTTTTTGTATTATTCCACAGACAACTAAAAATATCTCTGATTCTGCTGGGAAACACAGCCTGAGCTAAGTTACCGAAACAACAAAGCGCTTTTTTTCACTTTTGAGGTGCATAAAATGAGCAAAACCATAGTATAACTCTACAACTCAAACTCTAAAATCTATTTTATTTCACCTGTCTTTGGCTAAGCATCACCAAGTGGTTTTCTTTTACAATTATTACCTGCTGCAGAGAGTTTTTCCAGTGGTGGGAAGAGAAACATTGGCCACAGCGTCATAAACCCCACCACTGTCTATGACTTTGAACCACGGATAAAGGAGAAGCCTCCAGCCCCACTGAATCTCTCCCTTTCGGGCCATTTTGGAATTTCTGAGTAACAGCCAAAGGAAACAAAACACTCTCTCCAACCCCAGCCCCCAAATTCCCCTCCTCTAAGTCCTACCGTCATTCCGGAGGATGAGCGGGGTGGGGGGACCCAGCACCCTGCTGTTGGTCACCGTGTTCGTCACCACACACGTGTAGTTTCCCACGTCCGTAGCTTCCACCTTCGCGATGTACAAATTCCCAGTCTCTTGGGAAACGAAGCGGCGATTGTCCTGGCGTACGAAGGTCGGGTACTCGTTGAAGATCCAGGCGTAGGTGAGCTCTGGAAGCACAAGGTCCCACCGCCATTAGTGAAGTGACAGGGTCCACTTCCCCATGGGACACAAGGCTGGGCTTCATCCCATCTTGGAGCTAAAGCCCTGAAAATGATTTTCTCCCGGCCCGCTTTGGTTTGGGAAATGGGATAAATCACAGCCCATGAAATGACAGAAAAGCCAACATTTTGTGAGTTCTCATCTTTATGGCTACAAATATAAATTTCCAACTATGACACTTCTGAGCCTACACATAGAGCTAATATTCCTATTCCTCCCTCAAGTTCTTCCAATCCAGAATATAATGCATTTTACAAGAATCTCACCTTTTTGTCATGAACATTTCAGCCTAACTCGTGACTTTTTTTCTTACTACTTTTTTTTTTTTCTCTTTAAAGACAATTTGGAGGAGGATTTTTTTTCCCTTTAAAGACAATTTGGAGGAGGATCAGCCGAGCTGTGTTACCACACTCTGTGCGGTTTATTCCTTTGGGATTTCTGAATCAGCAAAAAACTGAACACTAAATTAAGCAGCTGTAATCTTCTATATGACTAATTAGACAGCACTCTGTGTTTTATTAAGGGCTCTTTGGAAGTTATTTGAACAAGAAAAATAAAGAAGTGAGAGAGACGCTGCAAGTGGTTGCAGAGTTTATAAGGGAGGTCAATGCAATACAACCCTATTATATTTGCCTGAGACTAATGCCCAAGCATCCCGAAAATGCTTGAAGAACTAAAGTGAACACCAGATTGCTGCAGTTTTCCAAGGGAACACTAATTATACTAAAAAGCATATTCTTAGTTTAATACTCTAATGAGTCGTAACTGTAATTGACCTCAACTACCATTAGATACTTTGGAAAATATATTCTGCCCTCATGTTCCACTGTTTATATATATAAGAGGCTGAGTGCAGACTGTTGGCTTTTATTTATTTATTTTTAACAACAGGATTATAAAATGCCTGCTTAGACTTTTAGGAAGATATGATAATTATGTTTATGTGGGAATATCTAATCATCATATTTACACATGTGCATCTAATTATAAGTAACCTCATGCTGATGTCAAGAGGATACTCAGAGCAAACAAGGTACCACTTCTCAGCTGGCTTATTATTTTCTGCAAGTAGTTAAGTTGTTTTTTTTTTTAAAATTTACTCTTGGTGAACAATTATCTTGCTCCTCCAGAAGCATCCAGCAATAGGCAAATAAACACCACTGCCCTGGAACGCACAGAGGCATTTAAATGTGAGTGAATCTTTCCACAGCAGGTTTCCACCCGAGCCCCCCGAGCTCCGCAGTGCGACAGCGTTTTCCATCGACCGTGCCATAGTGAATCGACCACGCGTTCCTCAGAAAAACACCGAGCTGGGAAGGTCTTTCCTGATCAAGAATCCCCTTCCCAACTTGGCTTTTCCCAAAAGGTTATATAGTCCTAGTCATAAGTAAACCCTAAAAGCAGCAAGGCTTTAGGTTCCTAGTTTTCTGTTGTAAATTGGTATTACTTTAATTGCCAAGAACCCTCTAATTTCCAGGTTAAATATTTTCATTACTAGTCTATAGCGATGTGCTTCTGGGCTAATGATGCCTTCAGCTTAAAGTGTTCTTTCCTCTTCGCTGGTGAGAGCCATCGAGAGCCCTTCTACCCTCACTTTCAAGACAGGCTTTCCAATCTTAGGGTCGCTGTAGTGTTTTTTTCTAACATCTGCCTCAGTTAAAAGTCTTGAATAGTTGTGTTCTTTGAGCTGAGTGCCAGGTTGGAAATCCTGGGTGAGCAGAAGGCAAATGTAAAGCTGTGCGATAGTAAAGGGGTTCTGATCAAGGAGAGCACCAACTGGTGATGCTCTGGGATCCCTCTGCGCAGGGGGTACTAGAGGAGACCTATTTCTAGAGCACAAAATATCACAATCTCCCCAAAACCCCTCTTCAAACCCTGTTAATTTGGCTACATAAACCTGAGGTACATAATGAAAATCTGATGTTACAGCTCTGCCTTCCTTTTGTTACAACATATCACCATCCAGAAAAATGCAGCTACTCAAATTAGGTATTAGGAACAGTCCATTACTGTTGTATAATATTTAAAGCAACTGGATAATTCTTTCTCTCAAATAACACGGGACTAATGGAATATAGAGCACAGGGAATAACACTGACTGGAGCATCTTTAAGTGCATTCGCTTGTGGAGCAACGTGTAAATAAATACTCTATCAAACTCACTTTGATTTCCTTAGAGATCCTAGTGCAATATTTATGGCTTTTCAAACTTGACGGATTTCTTTTGATAAGGTTTCCCACACTAATTGCTCTGGAAGCGATAGACATTTCTCATCCCATTGGCAATTTGTAACAACTGTGTAAACAGACACTTAAAATCCAGCTCAAGATGGCTCCCAGTGACTGCGTGGTTGAAACGATTACCAAAGTTACAGCCCTGGAGTTTTTCAGTCCAAAGAATGAGCAGTAACAGGCCATTCGTAGTCCTCTAATTACACATTAGACTCTACATCCTTGAGGAATTTATTACAAACTTCTCCTTTCCTATTTTGGGGCCCTTTTTGTTTAATTTTGCCTCCTTTACAATGCTTCTAATTTCCCCTTTAAAGCACATTTAAGTAGGTCTCTTGACCCATATTTGTCATTTTTAAGGACAAGCAGGAGCTCCATGAGCTGCCATCCCACCACCACCAGCAGAGCACCTGCCTGGTTATCTACCACAAAGACTCATCTCGGCCTTTGACTCTGTACTGGTCTTCATTGCCCCAGTGACCTAGACTTCCAGGACAGACCAGAATGAGATGAAGATTTTTGGGTGGCAAAACTTCACCTCTGTAATGATTATCAGCAGGGGCAAGAGGATGGAGAAGTTACTTGTACAATTTTAGTACAGATGGTTTATGCATCCTGGCTTGAGCCATCACCAGATGGAAGATGTTCAACCCCAAATCTTCGCTTGCTTTACCGACTACAGAAAGAGCCTTTTTCATCTACATAAATCCATGCTGATGGGCTATGTGCATTTGGTTACTTGGAATACCCACACTGTGACCATAAGCACATGCTAGAAGGAGGACAGTAGATTTCTTTTGGCCAAAAGAATGTGAATTTACATGCACGAGGTCCCAAGTTGCTAGGTATGCACTCTACTGGTCCAGAGCAAGGACAACAGAAGTAGGGAAGAGTGTCCTAAATGAGTTAGCATCTCTCACCTATTGCAAAGGAGCCTACAGAAGAGCAGTGGAGGTAAAGGTGGGGAACTCGGGGAACACCCAGGAGCACTTGAAGACTCTTGACTGGACTTTGGCCAAGAAGGATGGTGGAAGCAAAGGGCACAAACAGAGACCACGAATGTATGCTTCACACTCCCTCTCCTGCCACTGCAGTAGGGACTTTCAGGAGCAGCTCAGTCCCACAGAGATACCACAGTTCACTTACCATTAATATTTCTGCCTCTGGGCTAGTGATGGGCAGGAGAACATGAGAGGCAGCACGTGGCAGGCAGGTTGCACACCTCAAACAGCCATCAGTGCAACATCAGACAGGAACAGGCTGGACTCAAAGCTCCACCAGCAGCCTTTTACTCAAGTTGCTATTTCCAAAGTTGTTTTACTTAAATATGTGTGGCAGCAATACCAAAAATATATATATCAGAATAATACCAGAAGCCTTTTTCTTCACTCTTTTTATCCCTTTCAGAGACTGTCTCACACCAGTAGCTCCCCTCACACACTACATGAACCCTGATGCTCTGGGTTTCAGCACCAAGAACCACGAACACATACCCTGTATCACATCCAAATATCAATGAATATTTAAAATTAGAACCCAAGGCCTCTGTCACTATTGCATGGCTAAATACTATGGCTTAACAAAATACAGAGCAGCCAGCAGTTGCCATCAACTTAAGCAATTAAAAGGAAAATAAAGGCACTTGAATATAGATTTGGGATGTTTAAGGATATGCCTTTTCAATTTTATTGCCAGAGTACAAATTTTAAACTCTCTCTAAATGATAGCAAGTGGCAAAAAAGCATTACTGAAAGCTGCACAGAAATTCAGCTATGAGTAATTATTAAAATTAGACCATATGGTTTGCCAAAATAATGTCCTCTGGTCTTCTGTCTTGTCACACACGTACTATTTTGTCTTTGCCTTGTCTTTGCCTTTTCGTACAAGAAACTCTTTTCTTGATTTTTTGCTCCTTTTTTTTTTTTTTAAGTCTCTTCCATAAAGTCAAGGCTGCCACTTAAAAAGGTCTCTGTAGCTATTATGGGAAAAGCTATTAAAGCATCAAGATTATGGTAACCATAAAGCTGAATAGAAGAATGAAATTTTGAAATTAGTATTAGCCAAAAAATAGGGGTCATTTATCATTTTTAATAAGAACAGTGTGGTACAATACACTAATTCTTTTTATAGGTATTTCTGAAAGTTGCAGAGATCAATCCAATCTTTAATGATTCCTATAATTTCTATATTCTCATCTACTATGTCACTCTCGAGTTGGACAGGCGGGAACTGCTTTTCAGTGTGGAACACAAGATTTACTGCATTTCCTGTAAATCTTGATGCACAAAACTTACACACAGCAAGAAACAAATGCCAAATTAAGAAAACCTTCCCTTCGTAATGGTCCCAGGCAACTCAGACTCTGATTGCAGTACACAGCATTTTGGAAGAGCAGTACATGATTTTGAGACATTTTATTTTATATATTCAGATGCTATAATAACATTTAGCCATACAAACCCCCAACAGTACCCCATATCCCCTCAGTCCAGTTCATCCAAGCCATTCACATCACAAAGTCATATCCAAGTCTGGCCAAGACATAATTTTCACTTACAGAGGAATCAGGTAACTGCACCCCGCGATGACCTCGAGTGGGTAATGCCTCTGTCAACAACAATGTTATATAAACTTCATAAAAGGCCTATTTTTGGTGAATGATTTGGGTGGTGGTGTTTTTTCTTTTTTTTTTCTTTTTCTCTGATTTCTTGCATTCTTTACAGTTCAAATTTCTCTGAAGTGGTACTAACAGGGTGTTTTGATGGTTATCATTTGGTCCATGATAAAGTGTAACTGATTATCTGATGAGCGTCCTGTGAATTCGTTCTGTATTCACGCCTTGCTTACTAAATTTTGCTGTCTGCTTGTAGGGGACGTTCATAACCTCAAATTTCACCGCGATTTGATTAAGCAATCAACACGAATAACATCACACGAGCTGGAAAGGAAGCCTGATTCACCACAGAGTGCACTGGGAGAAAGAAAGGATCGTGAGGGAAAGAAAATCCTTGGCATAACGTACCATGTACGTGGATCTACCCTCTCCACCCATTCCCAGTCATCTGCTGGGAGCTGCACTGTGATTTCTGGAGGCTTTGACCTTTTTTTCTCTTTTATAGTTTTATTTTACTAATAAAACTACATGAATTATGCACTGTACACATACTTTTTTTTTTGTGGACCTATAGACCATTTCATTGCCCTGCTAGCACTTTGGATCAATTTTTTATCTTCTCTTCTTAAATAACTGTGAAATAATTTAAAGGACTCAACCTGGACGCAAACATCACTCAGTTATTCTCCCCCTGACTCCATGCTCTGCCCTCTCCATCACACAGGGCTACGGTCCCACCACAGCTTTGAATGCAGGTTTTAATAAAAAGAATCATGAATAATGAACAAGATTCATCTAAAGTTCATACTACATTTTTGGATGAACCCTCATCTACGCTAAACCTGGCAACGCAGTTATTCAGCAGCCAACCAGTCAACTCTCTGCACGGGAAAAAATGTCCTGTCCTTGCCAGATGGGACAGGGAAAAGCACAAGCCCTTCATTTTTGCTAATCCTCGTGAATTGCTTTGCAGAATTTGAGCCGGAGCAATGTTAAAGAGCCGCGAGTCACTGTTGTCACTGGTGATATGGTAATGATGGGCATCACCATAAAGATATGAAATTGTGGAAGGCAACGAACAGACTTTGAGAAGTCACTTCTCTAACCCAAGGCACGAGAACTATGACATCTCTGAGGTTTTTCCAACTTTTTCTGACAAACCTCCCATGATGACAGCGTGCAGCTTCTGGCAGGGTCTAACAGGGTCTGGTATGGTCTCACATGCACCAGTGGGGAAACGGGACTGTAGAGCCAGGAAACGGGAATTGCTGGCATCTCCTGACCACACACTAAAAGTCATGGCAAGTGGCCCCTTTCTACTTGTGGAAGGCAAATTAGGTTTGTAAATGTAACCGTACCCATGTGTTCATTAGTGTTGGTTTATGTTAACTGAAAAACTGGGTGCACACGTTCAGTAAAAAGTCAGAAGTGTGGACACCCAGTAGGTACAGCTTCACCTATGGGTAATTAAAAAGGTGAGAGGTCTTCATTACCCGAAGCCTAATCAATAATCACCTGTATCTGCTGCATCTCCATTTTTCTGTATCTCTAAAATGTTAAATATTTGATGGCTGTACACAATTGACTTGGCTTATCTCTCACAAACAGCTTCCAGCCCCAGTCGATGGCTGGCACCGGGCACATTAATGACTACCGCACTGTGCCGTCGGGGATTTTGACAAAATTTTAACTTGAAGTTCCCTCAGGGAGAAAAATCAACAGCAGCCTTTATCCGTGACTGAATGGAAGATGTTAGGAGATGGAGTCCTGCGCTGTTGTATTTACTACAGTGAAATATACAAACCTCTTTCAAAACCAGCTGATGGGCAGCAGACACTTTCCCACTCTCTGCCCCAACCTGGCATGCAGAATGGCACATTTTGGAAGAAATAAGGTTTTTTGTCTAAAAAAATTTATAAACTGTCTTACAGAAATTTACAGCTCAGCATGGACTTGGCTGGAAAGAAAATCCACCAGCCAGGCCAACCTGGGGTTAGGGTTAGGTTAGGATTTGTCTTAAGGGTTTATGATACCTTCAGAGAACCAGGTTCAGTGATTACTAAAACTGGTGAACCTTTCCAAGGATTAGATATCAAACCACCCAGTTTCACGTACCTCTGGTTTAAATTTAAATTTTTGGAGTCAGGCTCAACCTAGCAGTGATCCAGCTCCTCTTGGACAAGGCTCTGAGGAAGGGTTCATCCCCTCAGCCATGTCCTTTCCCAACAGAGATGCAACACTGAACTGCACCAACCAACGATGATGCTCTGGACACTCAAAACATTGGGATTCTGGGCCCAACAAGGGAAATGCTGATCCACTGAAGATGGGGATTATGAACTGAATGCTTATATCTGCTAAGGGAACTTCCTGGGAAATTACCAGATAGGCAATCCTGGGGTTAAACACCACCATCCCCCGCATAAAGGAGTATCCACGGGTAGTTGTGGCAGCTGATTTATGGGGAAATAAAGATTTTCAGGAAAATTTTACCAAGCACATAACATAATGTGCCATGTAACTACGCCAAGTCAACCTTAAAAAAAAGCAACAATGCAGAAAGCACTCACAAGTAGGTAAATAACTACATATGTGCAACAACCTTTACCCCTAACTAATCATGCAACACTGTGCTTCTGGAAGCTGGGAGATGCTCACTTGGTCTCCTGTGACACCGATTCAAGCCTAGATGACTTCACAGCTTTTTCCACTGAGCAATATATAGATCTGGACGATGCTCACTCTCTCTTTGTAACTTGATTTATATGAGGAAATTCCAGTAAAAAAAAAAACCAAAAAACCCAAGAAGAACACTAGCTTGACATGGTCCACAGAGTGGCATCAACATCCTTCCAAGGAAACACTCATCTTCACCTGACAGCCAGAGATAAAGTGCCTCTGCAGCAGATACTGTCAGTAGCAAATGGAAAGGAGAGAGAGGAGAGATCGGGCAGAAAAAATGATAAAGGGGGATGGACCGAAGCTGCTAATTACTTATGGACAAACATCAAATGAGAACAAATACACTGTAAGCTGGGCATGTACACGGATTCTTACTTCTCCACTGTATTTTTGCTGTGCCAGATTCAATCGTTGCTTATATTTTCCAGGCTTGTTCTACATAAAGTGCTAAACGTATCACCGTAAGGAAAGACTCACAGATTTAATCCGTCAGTTTGTTTTCTGTTTAAAGTCAGAGAGAGTTAGCCTAAAAATCTTTCTCTTGTGCACTTGCTTCAGCAAAGCTAAGGGTCCCTGAGCTTGTTTTAAAACATATTTCAATGTGACCCAGCTAATCCTTTAATACCAGCTTTCACTACCTTTGATCAGTCTCTTACTCTAGCTGTACGAGATTAGATCAAACCTTTAAAAAAAAAAAAAAAAAAGAAAGAAAGTTGGTTGCAGAGAATTTTCTTACTGCAGTGCATTAATACCGTGACCAACTTCAAGGTTGAAATATCTGGCCATGCAGTGCAGGTGGTATGTCCTTCAGGACAGATCTCTGCTACGTGACACTGTGGCACTTGAGTGTGGTACGCGGGCAAAAAAGATCCTCTTCACATATTTGATATATAAGCAGTGTTTTCTACCAGCTGAAAATAACATCATGGGAGCTGAAAGTGGAGCAGCTTCCCTAGCTGCTTCCGAGAGCTCGGTCTGAAGGGGCTGGCCAAGGCTGGGTTTGGAGGGTAGGGGTGGTTGCAATGCCATTAGCAAGAGCCTGGGAGCTAGACTTGGATCTCTAATTTATTTTATAAAGAGATCACAAGATGTTAGAACTTTCAAGAAATGCCTATTGACTGAATTCTGTCAGACAACAGATTTCACTCATCTTTAGCCAGTCCTGGCTGGCTCTACCCCCTTTTCAATACCATTTCAATCTTCATTTAGCAGTGACTGCAGCTGAGCAGGGGAATAAACCACATGACTAGCTCGCAGGTGATTTCTTTTTGAAGATGTCATGAGCTGTCACTGATAAATAAAAAAAATCCATTAATGTCATGTTTCTTATTATTTGGGTCTCTACTGAAGGGCTGAGCCTCTTCCCTTCTTGTTCACTGGAGGACATCCCACCTCACTGCTTGTCCCCAACAGCCCAAATGGAGCACCAGCCTCTAAGGGCAGGCAGTTGGTAGGATGGTTGCAATGGTGCAAGGTGATAAATGACATTTGCATTTTGAAAATTTGGGTCTGAATTCCTATGGCAAAATCTGCTCTTGAATGTGACCCTCTTTTACTCACAAAACCCATCCCTGCTGAAGGGAGGTAGGTCATATATATCAGTTCAGGGGCTTAAAGCAGTGTAAATCTAAAATGAGCTTGGCATATGTGTTGCTGGAAATACTTGTAATTTCATAAATTTCTCAATTAAAACAGCACTGAATGTTCCCTGCGCTGTCAGAAATATCGAGCCAAAGCATTCCCAAATTAAGCAAGAATTTATCCTTATCCTTTATCCTCAAATATGCTGATAAATTTGTGCACGAACTGATTCAGCAGTTTTCGAGAAAGGATTTTGTCAGATTAATTTTAATCTAATCCATTTCTATCTCCTGAGAAGCTTTTTACTTCTTGCTTTTAATAATTTAAACAGTGACTGTGGCATGGTATAAAAAATAAATGATGGGAGATGCACTTTAAGTGGAAGTTACAACTCTCAATCACTTCTTATTTAAATGAGAGCTTCACATGCCCGATTTCAAGTTTAATGAATCCCATTTTTGCTGAGCTGTAATAATCTTCAACACATGGAAGCAGACACAGAAGAATTACGTGCTCCGCCAGCATGATCCAGCTTTTAGGATCATCGCTCCCCTTCTCAGGAGCAGGGACCTTGCCTCAGAGTTACACTGCAAGGGGCTAGGAAATGGCAGGCTTGGGGAAGTTATTTTCTGGTTCTTGGCCCAAGATAAGTCACTTGGAGGTTTTTTCAGCTCAACAGCATATGCTCTGGAAACCTCTTTTAAAATGTTGACACTTCATTGGTCATGGGACTTTGACTACTGTATGGGGACATGTGAGTGGCAGTCGCTAGTAAGAGGAGAAATTGATAATAGATTCAGATATTTTTTATGTTACACCATTTGCTCTGCTCACAGTCTTCTCCATCTCCCTCACTACTCCAGTACACATGCTGCATCCTCCTCCAGTGAGCAGTATCTAGACAAATACTGTTTGAATTTCAGTTTTTCCTACTTCAGGGAAGACACCCATGATCTGCTGAGCCCCGGTTTGTGGGGATCACCACCTGACTGTGGCATTTCCCTGTCTGCCAAGAAACTGAGCCTTCCCTCCACCATTCCTTGCATCCTTGCAAGGAGAACCATCCATGCACAATGTGATTTAACTCCTGACCCATCATCCAAAGAGGTCTCTGACACCTCCTGGTGCTGCACGTACCACATTTGCCAACACTAACCCCACTGCCACATTCAAACACGTCAAAAGCACCACTGACTAGTGCTAATGGACAATATTTCTTTGGCTCGTTCTTCTTTTTCTTTCCCAGCCCCAAGGGACAGCTCATATTTTGGCTCCAACCTTTGCAACGATCCAGGAAAGGCTGCTCAATGACCTTGTAGCATTTTGATAAATAGTTGAACCAACCTGTGACCAGCTTAGCAGATTTTTTGCTTGGTTTCCTAGAGAAATGGAACTTTTACAGCCACGTTGCCCACCCATCTGTGAGACACTCCTCTGAATTAGCTTCTCACTAATTGGAACCAAATCTGAGAAAGCAGCAAAGGCTTATGAAGACATTAATAAAGGAGAGAAAGAGGAAAAACTATTAATGCCTCACCAAGGAGAAGGCAGAAATCGTACAGCACTTTGGCAATCTGCTGGCCAAGAGGCAACCACCCATTCCTGGACTTATGAATTGCACAAGAAGCACATTTTTTACAAGTTCTGGACATACCACACTGGAAGGAACTGCAGGGAAATAAAGGCTGAATACCAAGGTTACTGGAGTGAGGACGTAATATGGCAGGAGAAGCATTCTCATCCTAACAAATACAGAACAGTAATGGAACTCGTAGCATTCAACTTTCCATTCCTCCACAGACTTCATATTAATGGGAATGAGCCACACGGAAAAAATATCTGATGCTGAGAAGCTGATTTAACACTTCAGGGGAAACACGTGCTTCCAAGCTCTTGCTCAAAGCCATTCTGAACCAGTCATCCAGTGGAATGCTACCTGTGTTCCCACAGCAGCATAAACCCTGCAGAGTCAGCAGAACAGAATAGGCTGGTGCCACCTGGACAGCATTAAATAATCCCTGGCTTTTAGGTAGAGTTTAGGTGGAAAAGTCGTGGCCTCCTTGGCTATGTGCTGTTTCTCGAGTAATTTCTTCCCCTTCCACTACCTCTTTCAAGGCTATTTTCCAAAGTTTTAATGTACATTTTGTTTAATGTTGACTGTAAGGACACCGATGGAGAACATTGAAAAGGTTTGTTCCCATTGTTGCACAGTCTCTAAACATTTATTAATAATGTATTAATTCTTCAAGAGTGACAAATGAAAAGGCTGTGGCAGTCTCCAAAGAAGAGAGAGAAACAACTGTAACATTGGCACTACAATGGCAAGTAAAAGGGCACAAATACTCAACAGCAACTGAAGAAAACTGTTTCAAAGCACTCCCTTTTGAGCAGCGCTGCCTGGAAGGGGAAAGCCCCATATGTCAACCCTCTGATGGTATGAAAATGCCTGATAATTGCTTTTTCCCTTCTGCACAGATTAGTTTTCCCAATTTTTCTCTCCTTCCACCTTGCACCGTACGAGCAGGAGAAAATACGAGGTGTGATTTGTGCGACAGGTGATTATTTACGAGACGAACCCCTCAAACCATTCATCACATAATAGAAGCCATCAACCATACTTACAGCCGAAACATTTTCCCTGTTTCCAGCCCATGAAGTGCCCATCATCGCTTTAAAAAAAAAGACAAACAAACAAACAAAAAAAACCCCAAACCAAAACAGAGAGAGGCAAAACTGACCAGACGAGTAAGCACACACTAATCATTTCTCTGCAGAGCACTGAAGTGGTCTTAGCACCACTGTAATCAGTAAAGTGCTTTCTGAAAACATGTCTGGTGTCTACACTTCACTACCTACCGTACAGCGTGAAAGGCTGAGATTGAGATGAAATCAGAATTGCCATCTCTTCTGTCAAATGCTAAAATTTAGTTAGTTCTACTTGATTAAGCTGTGCAACAGAACTTAAAGTTCTCCTAGCTGCTGGAGGGAAAAACCCAAACACATCCATTACATGAAAAGATGTGAGAATAATTCTCTGTCAACGTTTCAGCTCACAGACATAGGCTGTGTTTCCAACAGGAGTAATGGGATCAGATGGGAAAGAGTTATGTGAACAACTGAGCTTTAATGAATCTCCTCCTCTTTGGGAAGATGGAATTTTACAAGCACTTTGAGAAGATGGGCACTGCAGAGACCGAAAGCTTATTTTCCTTTAACTTTTGCCTTCGTTCAGTCAGCGAGATGCGGTTCCCAGACACTCGGATAGGTGGCCTGACTTCACAGCAAGAAGCAGAGGGACAACGTGTCAGGGAAATGGAGGTGCAGGACCAGAAATCCTGTGGGGAAGGTTCTGTTCTTGGGTCCCCAGGAAGGTCTTTAGTAGCCCTAAGCAAGTGGGCAGGAGGACACATGCCCTGAAGAAATGTCAGCAGGTTTCCGTCTCCTTATCTGAGCACTTTGCTAGCTGAAAAAGCTATCAACTGTCCTAATTCTTCCACAGATCACTGAGATAAATTAGGAGGAGTGAGAATAAATACGCTATAGATGTGATGAGTGGTGAGATGGGCTAAGGACAGAGATCTTGGAAGTAGACATACCTCTAGGGAATACCAAGGGAACACAAAGTCTAAATAAACAAGTAATGGAGAGATCACTTTCACCAGTTCTCTGTGTACATTCACCATTTCTCACAGCACTTGGAAATCTCAGTCTCTAACTCTAACCCTATAGGGTTTTCCCACGAGGGCAGGAAGGCAAATGTCATGAGAACATGGTGTATTATAGATCTTTCTAAAGATGCTCCAAGAGAAAACCCAGGGAGGGGGAAGAGTGAAGGAAATCCTAAAAGACAAGGTCATTTATCTTCATAAAGAAGGGATGGGGAAAGATTTATAGACTCATTTGCTCTACATGTTTATGGGTCTGCTATCAGCCCATCAAGTGAAATGTACACACTTTTCTAGGATTGTCTTTTTTCATCTCTAGACTCACAATGAAATGCCAGGGAACGTTAGAAGGTATTTGAAAACTGTAGTTAAAATATTAACTGATCCTGCCTTGGCTATCAATTAAATCTAGAAAAAGTGGCAGCTGAATGATTCCGTTCCCACAAACTTAAATGAAAAGATCTATTTGGCACAAACGAATACTATAGTCTTAAAATTTGGTGATAAATTAAAAGGATAGCAACCTCCAAATCCTTCCCAGGCATATCCCCCACGGAATGCAACTTCTATTCAAAGCCCTGAGAAACACAAGCCAGTGTTTGCTTTGGATCTGAGGGGGGATTGCTTGTTTGTTTCAATTAAGTTTATCTTAACAAAGAAATGTATCTTGCCAACAACTTTGATTAACAACCCTGGAAAAAAAGCAAACAAGAAGAGCTCATGTGTTTCCCCCTGCAAAGCTCCTCGCAAAAGGAAAACATTTTCACCAACAGCTTCGATTGAACACTATTTTACGCTTTGAAATGCTTCACGGTTTCTAAATATATCTAAACGTAATAAAAAGGCTTAAAAATAGAATGGAACAAAACACTTTGGACAAACCATAGGTTGGTTTGGAGGTGGGTTTTGGTGTGTCTTTGGTTTTTTTTTTAATTTTAGCTAGCACACCACCACCCCCTCCCCCAGTCGATTACTCCTACAGCTCTTCTGCGGGGTGATAGTGCCTGGTATTGATCTAGCAGGGCTTTGAAATCGTAAAGCAATATAGCATTGTTTTATGGCATCCAAATTATAGAGCCCATCCTAAGACACACTGAGATACCTTAACCAGTCATGAAACCTTTTAGACATTCCTCCCGTTTTCAGACCCGTTACTGTGATTCAGTGACTGGGCAGAGCCCAGTTTATGCAGTAGTGGCCAGTGGCTGCGATGGGGACCCCTGGGTATTTGTTGGCAAGAAAACCAAGGCCAAATTTTAGCCACAAAGATACTTTTGGGATCTTTGACTGTTCTCTCTTGTCCATTTAAATACCCAGAGCCACTCATCGTGCTGTTACACAGGCCCCAAATGCCACGTTCCCGTAACAATGTTTACTCTTACAATATTTTTCCATAGAATGGTCAACACAAAACCATTAGCAGGCTTCTAATTAAAAAATAATGAGGGAAACCCCTTTCACATGCAGGGTCATTATCCCAGAAAAATGCTAAAAAGCCAGGTAGGTTTCTACTAGTTCTTACACTGATTTAGTGTGTGTAAGGGAACAAATGGGGAAGGTGAAAAGAAAGAAAACTGAAAACTTTCAGTTCTTTGAGAACTGACAACTGCTGAAAGACAAAGTGTCCAGTTCTGGGCTCCCCAGTTCAAGAAGGACAGGGAACTGGTGGAGAGGGTACAGCAGAGGACCACAAAAATGGTTAGGGGCCTGGAACATCTCTCTTATGAGGAAAGGCTGAGGGACATGGGGCTTTTTAGTCTGGAAAAGAGAAGACTGACAGGGGATCTGATCAACGCCTATAAGTACTTAAAGGGTGGGTGTCAGGAGAATGGGGCCAGGCTTTTTTCAGTGGTGCCCAGTGACAGGACAAGAGGGAACAGGCACAAACAGGAACATAAATAGTTCCACCTAAACATGAGCAGGAACTTGTTCCCTGTGAGGGTGTCAGAGCCCTGGCAGAGGCTGCCCAGACAGGTGGGGGAGTCTCCTTCTCTGGAGACATTCAAACCCCACCTGGACACGTTCCTGTGGGACCTGCTCTGGCAGGGGGTTAGAGGAGATGATCTCCACAGGTCTCTTCCAACCCCAGAGCATTCTGTGATTCTGTCATAAATAGGTCAGGACTGGCTTCAGGAGCTCAGGCATCTACTGCTCCAAGAGCAGAAAATACAATAGAAGTAAATGTTTGATTTGCATTTATTCTGGTTTTCCATCCAGCAAATTCCCGAGCTCTGGGTGAACATTTATATTCCAAATTTCCAGCACTCAGCAAGCACTTCATCATAGGAGGCAATCACATCATTATATTGTTTAACAAAATGGAACACCAGGATGCACTGACCTGACAAAACAGCAATTCCTCGCTGGACTCACGCTGCAAGAAATACACATTTCATTTTCATCTTGGGGGACTGAGGAGGGAGGGGGAGGGGGACGCTGAAATTCATACTTTGAATCCCCTACTCATATTAAACTAAAAATTAGGACAATACACAAGGATGCCCAATTTGTTCCACGCCAGCTGCAAGCAGCTCATTTTATGATGCTGAAAATACTTGTTAATCATTTGGACTCATTTTCAGGAAGAATTTCTTGCAACGGTTGAACAGTAGGAAGCTCTTTATTTGGCATCATTAAGAAGGGAAAAAAACCCCTCTCAACAACTAATGTAGGTAGACCAACATAATTCCACTTTTAGCTGCCAAACCTTTAAATATGGATGTTTCCAAGGAGCAAGGTATTAGATTGAACGACCTTTGAAAGGATAAAGGTCTGGATGTGGAGAGGCATTTTTTAGTAAAATCCACAGTTTTTAAGAGCAAGACAACCAATGACACAACAGTGGATAGGAAATTATTCCTTGTTAATTCACGATTTTTCTAACTGGAACAGAACATACACACTCATGCCTCCCCTCTACAGGGCAACAGCTTCTCTCAGATTGAATAGTGTCACTTCTACATTTTTAAGGTGTCCATTTCAATGCGGAACAGAAAGTAAAGTGAAAAATTAAGAAAAAAACCAAACCAAAACAAAACCAAACAAGATTTTTCTCCCCCCAGACAGTCTTATGCTTCAGTGTTGGTCATTAATGTCCCCAGGCACTGCTGAAGTTGGGTTTGCTGCCCTAATCAAGTTTCAAAATAAGTCATTGCATTTTCCCTATCTTAATGCCACTCACACTTTCAATAGGATGTATTATTTTCCCCTGCTAACCTGAACATTTTTTACTCTTGCACTACAACATTAAATACTTGCAACGTTATATCCCAGCGGTGGGATATCGGGGTATTGGAAGGAACTGATCTCTAAGGCTTTGCTTTGCAAACACTCCCTCCCTCAGACCCTGGGGATGGAAACTGCCCATGAAACATGGTGTTTTTTCCAACAAGCAGCTACTTCCCAGTGATATCTGATATTCTCTTCTGAACCTCCATCTGCCCAGAGCTGGAACAGGAGACAGCTGCAGTGACTGTGCAGTGACTGCTAGAGATTTGCTTCGATTGCCCTGGGAGCTGTGCAGTTGGCCAGTGGAGACCCCCAACTGAAAAGCATTAACATTGCAGGTTGTGACTTTTAAAACTCAACCTTCCTTAGGAGGAAGGAAAAGAATAAAGAAAATATTTCCCCAGAGAAGATTAATTCCTGCAGAAGAAGGGTCTCAGTCTGAGTTAACTGGACCTATTTTGACTTTCTGCTAAATACTTTCTATGCAAAGCAGAAAACAACAACTGGCTTAACTCCAGCCAGGCTTAGTAACAGCATTGCAATAGTATCAATTTAGATTAATTGCAGATCTGGCTACAATTAAGATCACTTTCTAGCTTGAACAGAGCACGTCGTGGAAGGTGGTCACATAGGAAGCCATCTCCCATCCAAACGACTGAGGGAAATAATTGCCCTTCAGTTTCCTGCCTGCCTGGGCACCAGGGACACACTCACCTCCCGGTCCCCGTAAGATGCTCCTTCCCACATATAGAACCCAAACTGGAAATAATGCCAGCACCTTTATGGAATGTTTTTCTATCACCGGTACATATACCCAGTCCAAAATTTTTCCCCTGAATCACCTGAACAAATGTACCACCATCTCCTTCTCACTGCTTCCATGAAACCCTACCAGCCACCCCATCTCCACACGAGGTATTTCATGCTCCGGAGATTTCTTACGGCAAACGAGAAAAATCTCAAAGCGAAGCTTTTTTAAGGAGACAAAGACAAATGTGCACCATTCCTGCCGTGTCTCTACATAGTCCCCACAGCCCCTGTGACCCTCAGGGAGATGGCGACCTGTTCATTCTCCAAACTAGAAAAAGGACATAAAAACACAGGGCTTGGCTCTTTGGACCCATTACCCCCCAACCTTCCTTAACTTGGCCCATTTATAAATCCTACTTTGTGCAGCACAATTAGCTTTGGATATGATGAGGGTGAGCATTGCTCTTCAGCCTCATGTTCAAGACACTCAGATGAATGGGGTTTAAGGATCACAAAGCTCTTTTGTCCCAAATATCACCTCCTTTTTTTTTGTTTTGTTATGGAAATGAAGCTAAAACTGCTGCTTCACCCACAGCACTGCAGTCTGCAAATGAGCTCATGGCTGATCCACAACCCATCCTTAGTGATTTTTAATATATATTTTTGGCAGGTTCTTCATCAGATATGGCAATGAGACCTACCTGAAAGGGCCAAGGTGGCAAGCTCCATTGATGCAGACCAGAGGGCATGAATTTTGGGGTACAGTTAACACTACAGAGGCCACACTCATAAAAGTTAGATACTTTTATGTACCACAAAATGACTAAATCAGCGGACTCGATACCACAGGTGCAAGAATCACCTTCAAGTCATGAGCACCAGAAATCTGAGACACTAAAACTGCAATGACAATCTCTGAACTAAAAGGAAAAATGGCATCGTGTGGATAGGGAAGCCAAAAGGTGAGAGAGGCCCTACCTGAATCAAAAGAGAAGGTATGTTTGCCGTATAGCTTCTTCCTAGCAGGATGTAGAAGCAAGGTTTCCCATCAGCCTGCCCTCCAGCTGCTCAGACCAAGTGGAAGAAGCTCCGTAAGCACTTGTCTCCTCCGATCTGAGCAATAAGAGCAGCCTCATGGCAAAGGGCTCGCCGGGCAATTGTCATCCCGCTGATGAGGATGGACAGATTTCAAAGCAGGATTGCAAATTTCTTTAAAAGGGACACAGATCCATAAAAGATGACCGCTTGGTCGCGACGTACCGAATGAGCGCCTGATGAAAGAACCAGTGGCAGTGGCTGGTTGCTGATGGCGGTGGTTAGTGACACAACACACGGCCGTGCCTGAAACGGCATCCGGCAAGAAAAGATGACTGACTGACTCCCTTTCTAGCACTTTTTTTGGATATAAATATAACAGTGCAACACACGCGCTCGGGAAGCCAGCCAAAACATGCAGGACTGGCACATTTAAAACCAATTTGTGCTAAATTGAAATAATAATTTTCTATTTTCTAAACATTTATACCATCCTCTTTGAAGCAAACTACACCAAAGTAATTGCTACATTATTTATTATAATTGTCTATTTGTAAACTCTGTTTTGAATCTGTTTTTTTTCCCTACCAAATTTTGCCTTTGCCACTGAGCAAATGCTGGCATTTTGGGTGCCATTAACCCAAATTGCTCATAAACCTCTTCACTCTGGCATTGATGATGCTGGCTCTGCCCAGAGACAAGCCTTTGGCAGGTACCACGTGCTGCCAGAGGAGCTCATCACAGGGCAGACACAGGCAGCATCTTCCCTGCCATCTCCCCATTAACTACTTCATAATGTAAAGAAACATATTTAAAATCTAAAGAACACCAGAAGACTTCGGTGTTCCATGAGTGTTTGATGTTCTACAGGCTCTCAATACGTTTATACAGTCCTTTTGCTGTACTTAAAATCTTAAAGACAATTTAGAGTAGAAGGTTGTAAATATCCTTCACGTCTGTAAGAGGTGACCTCCTTTCCCTGCCAGCCCCTGCCCTGGGTGCACTGTGTCACTGATTCTTCACTCCCCAGGATAACATAGGATAGAAACATGGCTATGGAATATGCCCAGGGACCACAGAAGAGCGTGACACAAATGCCTGAAGGATTCAAGGTTGATCCAGCCCCACTTGACTAGATCTGAAACTTGTACCTCTCGTTGAACTCCAGGCAATGCTTGGTGAACTGGTGAGGTCTCTGCAGCACATTTCCCCAGATCCGATCTGCTCAAGCAGCGAGACCCCAGTTGACACTTGGGCCAATGACCAATGAACAGTGGGCAATGCAACACAAAGGTACCTGCAGAGCTCTGCTGTGGCCAGGCGTGGGGTGGGACAGGTCCAGCAATTGCCACAGGGGCCAGTTTCCATAACCATACGGACATACATGTCATTGCCCCTATTCTAAACGGCGAGTGTAACATGTGACAAGACAAAAACTGACTAATTAGTAGGATTTTAAGAGGGATCAGTCATTTTATAATACCCATCGATAAGGTCACTCAAACAGCACGGATTATGGGGGGTTTGCCTGCCTGCTACTACAGCTTTTCCATTTCTCCATGAATGTCAGAAATCTGTCCCTTTCTGAGGTGACAGAGATAGCAGGGACTGTCAATAGAAGACAAGTGGAGTCCCTTTCTGCACAGTCTGTATTTCTGGACACTCAATGACTCCCTAGTTACAATTAGTGTCTGTCTCTGTAATAACAATGGATTTAAATGCATCACCAGACAAAACCAATAGTGCACACAGTGGCAAACCTTCAAGGACTTTGGGTAGCAGAGTTTCCCTTTCATTCTGACCAGACTTTCAGATTATGGTTTCCAGAAAACCAGGTGTAGACTTGAAGACCACCAGAGAATACAGTGGTGCCTTCAGCATCCCTATGTAATTTGCTGGTACATTTTTTGCTACTTTCCTACTACCCTCTCCCTCTCATAAAACCAGTAGGAAGATTACGTCTTGCCATTCCACAAATGAATCACCATATCAGACCTAGACAACTTCTAATGGATCCTGAGTGTCCAGGAGACAAAAATAGTGACAATGAGCATTAAAAAATAATAAATAAAGAGAAGATGATGCACAAAAGTGGCTTTGCTAGCAATCTTCAACCTTTTTGCAGAAGACAACCCAAGGACACAAGCAGAAAGGCTTCAAAAGATTGCACAAGATCTTGGCCACGTCTTCTATATATGCACATGTTGCTTTAGTTTGCATCAGTTCACCTCTCAAATACATATTTGTATGCAGTAAAATTAGACTCTTTCTCTGCCCTTACACCCAACTGGAGATTTCCCAGTGTATTTGGTCAATAGGGCCACCCAGCATGACCTATTCAATCAGACCAGCAGCACCACAGCCTCTTCTGTTAAGGTATGACATTTTGAACTTCCTGAAACATACTCAGAGAATGAAAACCTTGCAAAATTGCTGCTGAGTGCTGAAAGCAAGAGAAGGGAATGGCTTTACCTCCAGAATGTGGTGGTGGTCCACACAGCAGAACCATCCCCTGGCCCTGGCGGACAGACACTGTGCTTCTCGTTCTGGTTTTGAAGTTCTCAAGATCTGCCAAGAGAGAAAGAACTCAATTAAAAGGAGTTTAATGTTTGGTTTTTTTCCTCATGAGAAGAAGGGAAGGATTGTTAGGACTTTGTTGCGTGACAGAGAAATGAAGTGACTATCAGCTTGGAAGGTGGGTTGGTGAGACCTGGGTAGAATGTGGGGCATGGGGAAGCTGCTGTGGCAGCTCCAACCATCAGAAGCAGCAAAAACCTCCACAGGCTGTAAGGCTGGTAAGAGGGAAAGGTGTCAATTTACCCAGGGTACATGAAATGCCTAGAGAAAACTCCAGAACCTGTTGTGTTTTATGTATTTCTGAAGAATTACTGCCTTAAGTAAGCACTACTTTCAATTACGTTATAAGCCAGTCCTGTTTCCCCTTAAGAGACTTGTTACTGATGCCCTTGCAAAGACCTGTAGAAACCCTTCCCTTCCCATAAGGAAGTCTCCTGGAATAGTTGTATGTAGCCACACAGTGCTCTAATTAAATTAAATTCCTCCTTCCACCTTTCTCCTTTTCCTCTCCTTCAGAGGCCATGAGCTGCAAAAAAAAAAAAAAAAAATTAAAAAAAAATGCAACTCCCTCTCTCCCTCTCGTCTCTCCCTGCACACTGAATTGAAGAAACTTGCTGTTAAGTGAGGAGGTGACTCTGAGAGCCGAGCGGTGGCACCAGGTATTGATCAGCACCATCGGCTGCGGTGCAGGAGCACTAATACGCTCAATCGCTTCGGTAGCCTTTTATCTTTATCAGTCCCTTGTATTTCAATTCTCATTTCTTTGCTTTCAGCGCAGCTGAGCTGTGGTTTGGTGATTACAAACCTGTTGTCAGTGCAGTTGGGAACCAGAGAAAACACACAGGTGATAAATATTTAACAGCAGGAACTAGTAGGAACATCATTATAAGGTTACAAGGATGAAAAATTAAGCCTTGATTTTTATCCTCTCTTGAAAATGTTTTCTGGAAGAGCTGGCATGCATACTTAAATAAAATTAAATAAATAACATCAGAAAAATCCACTGCTTCATATTAGAGAATTTCTTCATGGATTCTTCCTACTAAAGCTGAATTCAGGACAAAATCCAAGCACAAGGAGATTCCGCAGATTCAGGGGAAGCACTGAGTGGCAATGTGTCACATTCCTATTAGTCCCTGTGACATTTCCAGCCCACTCCTGCCAGACCCTTACATTGTACATTACATCAGCCCTGGGACCTCATTGTATTATTTTAGTTTTTCCATTTGTATTTTAGTGGACAAATATTGTGGGAACTAAAAAAGCCTGCTGTACTGCAGTGAATTATTTGTGAAAAAACAACCAGTCCAAACCAGCCACTTTCCTTCCCATCCTTTTCCTGCCCAAGCCCTGGGACAGATGTGACACCAGCCAAACCCAGGCGGTGCTGAGGCTGTGGCGTCATCACACTCTTTGGACAAAATTGGCTCAACACAGGAGATTCAGAACTACACCTGAGTTTAAGACCGGTCCAATTTTAACCTGGGTATTGATTTAACAGCGGGTTCACCAGTGTGAGCTGTTTGTTCAGACTCTGTAGGCGGAGGGAGGAGATAAAGCATAGAATTTCCCAGCCTCAAGCCACAATCTGAGTCTACAACTTCGAGCAGGGGGATTTTCTTCATCCTTCTATTTATTTTTTTTTTTTTTTTGTTTGGCTTAGGAAAAAAGATAGAAGGAAAACAGAAGAAATCCCATTATTAAGGAAAATAGAGAGATATAATTTTTCTGTCCAAAGTTCTATAAAAAAGGTGGAATGGCACTTTTTGGGAAGCACTATAACACCCCTCTGGCCACCTGCCAGTCCCATGGATTTAAATGTATTTTGAGTGCATACAGGCACAAGATCAGATCTCATCCTCCCCGAGGACAGTTGCATAAGGAATAATAGCCTAAATCCAAAATGCTGTCTGGAGTAATAACTGTGGTATTAAGAAACAAATTTACATGCGTATTCTTTTCCAATAAATGAAAAAATAAAGTAAAAGCAAAACAAGTCCTAATCACCAAAAGCAGATGCTTTATATACATGTATACACATACACGTAGATGCAGTAGAAAAAAAATTACAGAAGTATTTCTAAGAGTCTCAAATTATATATAATGGAAGATTCTTCATACCTCTAGTTATTTACATCTTCCTCTACGTTGACAGAACTGATACATTATGCCATATGTTTTTATATACGTACACACAGAGGCAAAACATTTGAGACATTCTACAGAAGTCACTTTTCAGGCCTGAATCCTAAAGAAAGCCATAACCAGATCTGCTTTGGAACACAGGAAAGAAAAATTGCATCAGCTTCGAGCCCTCGTGTTTAAACCTATTTAGATAGTGCTCTAGGGAATTCTTTGGTTAATCACGGGGGAGGGAACGGGAACAGTCCTTCATTACCAGCCAGAAGAAACAGCCACCTGCCTGGTGACCCAGCAGCCCACGATTACAACAGGATGGAGGGAGAGTGCATGACTCAATAGTTTAAATGCAAATCTGGGCCACTAACTTTTTCTTTTTTTTAGCAAGGAATAAATAACCTCATTTGTTGACAAAAGAGATTGCTATGTATTTATGACAGGGAATGGATTGCTACTCGGAAAAGAAGTTTCTGGTTGGATGAACAACTAGAAAATGATGGAAGAACGGTCAAAATCAATTGGTGGCGGCAAACAAAACAGAGCATTTGTCACTATTGCTCACAGTGCAAACTATCAAGCTCCAAAAGTCAACTGTCATTTCTGAAAAACCTCATGCATGTGCTTAAAATCTAGCTCCAAGTCAACTAAAAAGATTAAGGTAATTATAAGAAAGGCTAATGTCTCATCAAACTGATTAGGCTGATTATGCTTGTGCATTTCGAACTCCACGCTTCAAATTTATTTATGCCATACCTAAATAGTAAGTTGAATTAACAATAATATCATTAAGACTTCATTAATAAGAAACTCCATTTAACCACCACTTCACAATCTTTCCCCAGAAATGAGGAGCAATATTAGTGTTGTTGAACGGCTACAAAGCGTCCAGATTAGTGATGCGCAGATTCAGGAAGTTCTCCTCTGCTCTCACAGGCTGTGCAAAGTGGACAAAAAACTTCTCCATACAAGCTCCTGCTCAAATGGGTGCAGAATATCACACTGAAATGTTGTACTGCTGAATCCCCCATACATGGGGGTAAGACACTAGCCAGTCAGAAGTTAAACACACCTGGTGAAAAACACCCTGCCGGAAGCTGTAATGAAGATGAAGAACTCTAACACTTCTTTCCCCACCTTTGTTATCTTCCAGTACCTCTCTACCCCTGCCCAGAGAGCAGGTAAGAAATTATTATCTATACATTCGACATTACAAATCAATGGGACAGCAAAAGAAGAAGAAAAAAATAACCCTTATGGCTCCAGAATGACTCTGAATTACAGCACAAATGTTTGGCTGTGAGCTTCTACCCTGTTGAGAGCATCCAGTTCCACTTTGCCTTGCCCCCAAGCCCAATGACCCTGGCTAACAAATGAGGATTTTTGTTCTTAATTGCCAAGAAGAAAACCCATCAAACACACAAAACTGCCAGCAGAATTATTAAGCCAGCAAGCTCAATTATTTCTTGGCACCCTCACTGTTTGGAAGAAGGTCTGAAGCAGGACCATCATACCTCCGTGCTTCCCTTGACACCATCTCTCTCTGGACATTGCACCTGAGTAGATGCCCCACCACAATACAGCACATCTATTCAGCATGAGCTGCTACAGGGCTGGCCTCTACTCACATTTTTTTTACTGCTTCATATTTTACCTTTTTAAAAAAAAAATTTGTTTCCTACTCTTTCTTGTTATATTCTTCCACGCTTTACTGTTTATCCATTTCTCCTGCTGTCAACGAAATCACAGACTCCCAACACAAATACTTTTGCCCATACTTTGAAACAAAAACCCAACCAAACAACACAACAAACACCCCTCATCCCCTCCACCCCCAATATGTTCTTGGAAAACAGCTGAGGCTGTAAATTAAAAGAAAAGAAAACAATTTGGGAGGAAGGCAGTGAAAGCCTCAAACAGGTCACTACTTTCACCAATAGAAGTGAGATGTTTCTGGCTTCCCTGCTGAAGCACTGTCACAAGGAGACAATGCCATCTCTTGAGCGGTTGCTAACCCAGTGGAGGACGTTATTAAAACCCAGGGGTATGAAGCTGAAGTCATGGAAACAGAGATGAGAAATTACACTTACTATGAGTGACGATGATCCGCTGCTGGAGTTAAAAAACAACAAAGAGGAGTGGGTTCAGCATCCTTATCCTTGATACCTGAAGATCAGGCCCATGTTTGTAGAACGTGTACAAACACTGTGCTTTAATCACACTTAAGCAGCCAGGTTCAGTTTAGGGTAAACTGGCAGAAAATATGGACTGTGACAAACAGGAAGCCACGTTCCAAAGCACTGCACCCATCCAGTCCCAAGGTACGTGAAATACTGGGGAGGAAGAAGTAGTCTGGAAGCCAGAGTGATGGCCTGGTGGCCTGATGGCTCACCAACAAGACCTGAGGGTCCCACAGGTTTGCTTCCTCAGGCCTGGTAACACAGTATGTATGAAATCTGAAAATAATTGCATTAGGATTGATTATTAAGTACCCCATAGGTACTAAACACCTTGTTATGGAGAAATAAAAGACCTGGTCATGTAAGGAGTTTACAGTTAAGTGGCAGCTGTAATGCAATGAATATTGGTAAATGGAAGGGACAGAACAAGACAAAGCAAAATGATGCCTGCAAGTGATAAGTTCATTGAGTATTAGCATGCAGGCATCTTTGTGACTTAATTTAGATTTTTAGGGTACAAACTGCCTCAATTACAGTGATCTGTCATTGCACAGATCAAAAAAGAAAGAAGATTTCATTTCAGTAAAAGTATTTATACAAGAAACAAACAAAACATGACCGGAATTTGGGAATGGTTACAGGGAACTGCTTCTTGCTGGAGACAGGATTTTTGCATGAGCTTTTGGTAAAAACAGATCTACTCAACAACTCAGGGATTTGGGGCACTAGGCAGTATATGACCATGAAAAAAATACTGGTTTATTTATAAGATCAAAAGGGATAGCAGATACAAGAAGGATGTAAACTTTCAAAGTAGTAAAAGTCTGCATGAAAAATCCTAGGTCACTTGCATCACTGAATAATGTGCAGATCAGGCTTTTCTTTTAAATGTATGATTTCAAATAATCAAGATCAGACACACTTGCATATTAGGTTTTTGCCCTATTTAAGTTGGATGTTGCCTATTTAGAAAGCAATTGTCAAGAGAAACCACTGAGGAAGAAAATATTAATGCTTTCCAGTTCTGTAGGTCAATGTCCTGCCAAAGCTTATTTGGAACTCACGATATGAAACCAATGACTCCACCGAACACAGAAAAATGCTGTGTAAGCTCCAGTAACTCCAGTATCACACAAGGACGCTATTAGTAATGTTCAGTGCAAAGAAGAGATTATAACAGAGAGGTGTAAGAGGAATGCAGAAGGGTTATTGCAATTAACACTGTTACTCAGACCTTATTTAATGAATGAGTGAAGACGCCATTTAAACTTCATCATCCTCCACAGTTATCAATTCTAAATCAGACTTATCAGACCCATGTGAGTACAAAGCTGTAAGCATTTAACCTCTGAAAAATACATTGATTTTTCCCCCGACACCACTGTACTAGCGACTGCATGACTTTGGGAAAGTCATTTAACTTCTCTGAGTCATAGTTTGCACATCTCTGAGGATGAGTACTTAAACTGTGGGTCTCAAAAGAGACTTCATTAGCCAATATTTGCACAAAATCTTGACATCTGGTGCTGGAACGCACTAGAGTGCACTGTGCTATTACCATGTGCACAGTAACACCCAGCCTTTAATAGGTACTTCAGCATCTTTTCTACCATTACTTGATTTTTTTTGCCATTAAAACTCTGCCTTAACGGTTAGTGACACAGCTTCCCAGGTACGGGTAAGTGATGCCAGTCTGATGGAGATGCTTATTCCTCAAAAACGCTCAGAAGCTCAGAAAGTGCCAGCAGCTGCTGTCAGTCCTGTCAGCTTCCCAGTGGGGGTAGGTACTATACTGAATGACCTCCATCCAACACCCTAAATGTGGTTTAATGAAAGCCTAAACAATCTAGGACGATCCAAAGCCCCTTAAGACTGGGTGTTTTGTGACCGTAAATAGCATGTGGAAATTTTAATCAAAAACATATGGCTTTTCACCATTACAGTTATCCTACTTTGAGTAAAGAAAAATTTCCCCAAGTTTTATGTACAAAAAAAATAATCAGCCTCTATAGAAGAAAATTCAATTATAAATAAAACAAAGGACCTGTAGCCTTTTATCCTTTATTAGGACACACTTGGATTTGTACTTTGTTTATGAAAATTAGTAATTCTTTTTCCAAGTGGCCACTAGGTAAGTCCCGGAAACCAGATTTTGCTTTGTAAAATAAACATTTCTCAGATAACATGGAAGTACGAGCAAGCAAGACCATATCAGCTCGTTCTCCCAGAGGTTTCCACTGGCAGGGGCAGTGTAGTATTTGACCTCTGCTTTTTTGTATTTATCCCCCTTCTCATTTACAGCTCCGCTGCTTGCTCTGTCGTTAGGACCTCTGCCCAAGCGCGGCGGTTACAGCGTTTGTACGAGAGACCCTCTTGGCTCCCGTTATTGGCTGCAACGTGGAAATAGCTCGGCTGCTGAACTGGGCACATCCTGGAAAACAGAGCGAAGCAAGGCACCTTCCCTCAGGAGCCTGCAAGTCTCAGGTCATTGCTGATTTGACAGCGAGATCCTGATTTTTTATGAGAGCTAAGCTCTGTTTTGCACGGCCTTTGTTTGCCAGAGGAGGCTTTCCAGGTTTTTGCTTCTTTGTTGTTTGTTTTTTTTTTTTTTTTTTAAAAAAAATAGAATATTTTTTTTCCAAAGCGTAGCATATTTTTAGACTCCAAAATCCCTAATTGGGCTAGTTCTGAAATTGAGAGAGAACTGTCCATGCAAGATGGGTATTTTAGAACCCCGAAACAATCCCCAAAATATTATAGAGGATTACGTGATTAGTAAATGATTCAAATCGATGGTGACAGGTGTCTGCATGTCTTTTAGAAAGCCAATTTGTGTGACTGTATCCGGTAGAAGGAAGCAGTGCTACACATTGCCTTGAATGGCACACTGTCAAAAACTCACACACCATTAGTGAAACCTTTGTCATTACATTTAAGGGATTTTTTTCCTAATGATTAGAAAAGCAGTATTAATGCTATTTTCATCTATTATTCTTGTTTAACTGATACAAAACTATTTCTCCTTTTACTATATTCTAACAAAAAACATACACACATCAATCACTTCTTTATACATCACTGAATTTCTCAGAGAAAACATGACTAATACTGAGTCTTAGAGTAAAAATAGTGTTAATGGCTTTTATGCTGCTATATTTTACTTAAAGTCTATCTCTCGAGACTTCTGTAAGGCAAATTTGATAACATATCAGTGATATCACTCTGGTGCATCGATGTTAATATCAAGTAGCTATCAAAGCATAACACCTGTATCTATATGTCTATCTATATCTTCAAATGGATCGTTATCCCCACAGAGTGAGCTATTCAATGAACCTTGATAGAGGATGGATGTGACTGAAGGAACAACAAGAGATTGTAAGCGGGTGGTGGATTGGCACCATCCTGAGCAGAGATCTCGGCTAACTCCCAGTTATATACCCAGTGTGATGCTTATGGTACGGAATTTTCCATTGGCCATTCCATTGTTCTGTCTATACTTCTACTGGAGGCTGAAAAAAGTCCTTGAATAGTGTAAACATTGCTTAGCAACAACTCAGTATTACTGCCATACCTTTCACAGCAATCACTAGAAAGAAAATTAACTCTTTCCCAGCTGAAATCAGGTGCCTCCTCCTGGGAAGGCTGACACCACCCAGCTCATATCCAGGAGGAGCACAGGAAGGGAAAAGGGCAGCCTACACACACTGTGCTGTGGCCACCACTGCAACGGTCTAATTACTGGGAATTAGCAGAAACTGGATGCCAGGCACTCTAGTCTTAGCATCACTCTAACTGTGCTAAAAGTATTTCTTCGATTAGATTACTGATACTTCAGTTGGATTACCAACAAATCCTTTGATAAGAATTTTTTAAAAAGGGCTTTTTTTAGCTCATATAAATTGCATGGGGTCTTTGGTTTAGTATTTGACCCTTGAGGTTAGTTGCAATTTGGATACAAAAAGCAGAAATGGTTAAAAATTAATTTGGTAAGAATTAACCTTTACCACATACATAAAATGACCTTTGAAGCACACATATAACAGGAAGTACAGTAAGGATATAGGTAAGGGGTAGTTACTTCTTCATGTATGTATAACCCACAATCCACTTATGCACAAAACCCAGCCAAGACACCTGAAGGCAGTTTTCCAGCATGACTTAAAGAGATTTATGGAGCATAATAGAGTTTGCCTTCTCATACCCCTTCTATATTTTTAAGATTGTCCCAGCAATCTAAGATTTAGAATCATGGTTAAAGTCACAGACAAATCAAAACCAATGGGATTTTTTAAAATATATTAAAGACCACCTGACTTATCTCAAAGTTATCCTGAACAGTTTGGCAATGATGCCTTATAGAACAAAAAAAATAAAATCAACCAGAGAGTTTGGCCAAGTCTTCCTAGTTCAGATGGAATAAAGAACCTTCTACCAACAGATAACTTGTGTGCCCTCTTCCAAATTATCTTCATCAGCTTTGCATAAATCTCCCCATATAACAGAGCATCCTTTCATATCCTGGACAAAATACACAACCAGATGGAGACAGAAGTCATTTGCATTGCTGCCCATGGAATAATACGACTTTGCTGGCTGTGGACTATAAACAATGCTAATTTGGCCCATAAAATAGTCTTGAAGATGAGATTCCAGTGCGTCTCAATCAATTTCAGGTTTTAGAGGACATTGGTTTGAAGAAATCCTAGCCCATCTATATGAAGGCAGGCTGAAAGCACTTTAACTGATGACTAGCACCCACAAAGGCATTAAAGCTTTTTGCTCTCGAAACACTTGACAGCATTTCCCTCCTGATATTTATGGCTCTAATATCTCTAAACACTGTCTCTATAAAACCTGTGCCTGGCTTTTTAAAAGCAGGGTTTTAAGTCATCCCTTGCACAAATACACAAAGATTAAGTTCTTCTGCCCGTGTCCTTGCTGTTGTGTCAAGATGGGCTACGCAACTCGGAATAAAACCCCCTTTGATATGGAGCTTAATAGAAATTTAGTTTAAGAGCTGGTGTTCTAATGAATAACTTTTAGAGTCACTGACTTCAGAAATAGTGTACAAGTCTGAGGATAAAAGCTTTCTAATTTGACCTTTAGAACAGAAATTTCACTGGGATTTCTTCACTGGAGGGAAAAATAAAAAACAAATAAAATAACAAAAAAAGAAGTTTTAGAGGTAAACATCTTGCCATTTCCCTACTCTGCCTCTCCTCTGGAAATATTTTTGCTTGGACTTTCTTGCTGTAGGCATTAAAAAAGTATTGCCTGTGCATCTTTACCAAGTGGCCAGCTCCAGCTTGGACTTCTAGACCTTTCCTTTCCCCTGTCTTTTGTGCACAGAAACTTAATTGTTCTCAGAAGATGTAAAAACTCTCAATGAGCCTTTGCCATGGGGGCACCTGCACCTAGAGGATTTTCATGGTGGGGTTTGCTCTGAAGGCTCGACGTAGTTACAGGATGAGAGGAGATGCGTAGCTGAAGGAGTCATAAGTCTGAACTCAAACTAGACATCCAAGGAGGAGAAGGGATGCTGCCTCCAGCTAGGGAGAAGGGCTCAGGGCTCCTCCTGTCTGAGCCAGAAGCAACCTGCCACGGCCATGCTTGGGTTTGGAGAGGGGAAAGCCGGTGTGTTGGTATGCAAGCCATGATCTTGTTCTCCTCCCAAGCCCTCCCTGTCACTCACATCTCTGACTTATCTATCATCTTGGACTTTTGACATCTCTATCTCAGTTCTCATATTGAGACTATGTTTAAATCTTGCCAAGTCTTTCTGCCCACCATCTATCAAAGACAGCCTGATTGGTCTACCCACATGGCTAAAATTCCTCCTGGAGCATTCCAAGGACTTGGACAGCTTTCCTTGAGTGTCACCAATGCCGCTGGCCAACATGCAGCTGTGGAAGTCACAGATCATCGTGCACGCTTCCACCACTTTCTCCCTCCTCCATGACACCCAGCCTGAGCTGCTTGTCCCCACTAGGATGGCGCCTCCTGGCACAGTATATATCCTCAGCTCCTCTCGGGGATTCCATCCTTGCTTCCAAACAGGCAAGAAGGAAGCCTCAGTACTTTTTTTGCCTGCCTTCCACTTACTGGGAAACAGGAGCTCTTAGCAATGTCTGCAAGGCACCCACTGTTCTCTTGCCAAATCAAATCTTTTTTACTATGATATTATAAAAAAAAAAAAAGAAAATAAAAAAATCCTCCTCACTTTGTGTTCCATTTTATAAAAGCTACCTGTTTATTTTCTTTCTACAGGAAATATTTCAAATGTTCATTTTGAAGCAGCTCTTCTGCTTGAGACAAAATGCTGAGGTCTCAGAAAATTTTATTTTATTACTTTAATCTGGAAAATCTGGGCAGACATTTCTCCTTGGGTTGACTCGAATGGAGTTATTTCACGCCTAGAATTTTCTTTGTATGTTTTCCTAGCAAAGCATTGTGTTATTCACATACTTTCTTCCAGCACAGACAATTCTGCAATAGCAAAAAGTGGTATTTTTACCACAGCCTGAGATGTGCACGGCCCCCTCTCTCTTCATAGCTGAGCATTAACACTGCAGATGCCTCACCTGTACCCCACTGGAGCATGCTCTGCTGCACCTTCTCGCTTTGTGCAGCTAAATGAGTGCAAATACAGACCTCAAAATAATATAAAATAACGTGACACACGCTTGCTGAGCTGGAAGTTTCAAAGAAAAAAAATTCTCTTTGCTTGACAGAAACACAAATGAAAAAGCCCCCACAGAGATGCTGGTCCTCAGAGGGTTTCTGGTGGTTCAGCTTCTCTATGGAAACTCACATTATCATGCCAGGCAGCATCTCGGAGAGAGGAGATATTTTTTCATTCCGTTCATCGCTCACTTGTAATGAATTATGAAATGGCAGTCACGTTTGTTGCAGACAGGAAAACTAACATGGGACAACTTTTTACAAACATACTTAAAGCACTGCTGTCCTTTGCATGCCAACACTGACTCCCCAGGTTTTGCTTTCTAGAAGAAATTAGGAAAGAAAAAATAAAAGGATGCAAGACCAGACACTAGGGTAAAATTGTTCTGCACTGGCCTTACAGCCCATCAACAGGAACAGAAATTTTCTTATAAGGACAGAGTCCACCTCTGGCCTGCGGGTATACTCTGTGTTTGACCAAGGGGTCCTCTAACTGCTGTTTTCCACACACTTAAAGACAACACTGATTTGCATTATTTGATACAATCAGTACGGCTCAACCTAAGGATAACAATTATTTCTTCAAACTAGGTAAATACCATAATTTCACTTGACAGACCAGGGGATTTTGAGGCAAAAGCAGAAGCGTTACAACAAACATCCTGAAAACAGAGAAAATCACATAGACCTCCGGTTTCCTTGTCCTGTTCTCTATCCACTGGACATAAAAGACCAGAAAAAGTGATTACAGTACATCACAAAAGTGTGTGTTTACAGCTCTTCAGACATTTGTGCCACTCCAGGACCAGTTTTTGCAAGAAGTTTGGAAAGATTTGTAACAGGAAAGAACCTGAATCAAGAGAAGCCTTAGTTTCAACCACAGAATGTTGATGTGGTTTGAGGCTCCTCATGTATTGCATGGACACCAACGGTTTCCACACCTGACGTACCTCTGTATCTGTCTGTAATGGAGAGAGCAAGCAGGAGGAGATTAACTGGTACAGAAATGATGCCCCAAATTAATTCTTGCATGATGAAAGCACAGCGACCACGGATGTGCATGTGAAATGATGAGTGAGGACCACCTCGTGGGGACACCGCATACTTCTACCCTGGCTGCTTATGGCTATATCGCTGCCAAAGCCTCTGTGGAATTCTTAATCAGAATTTCAAAATATTAACATTTGAAGGAAATGTCCTCATTAAATCTTAATAATTATCTGTAACTCAAGAGGGAAAGATATCTTTTAAATTTATGAGTTTTCAGCTGGTCATATCTCATTTTCTTTTCAAGAAAGTATTTTTGAATCTCGTTGAGTAACAGAGTTCCCTGAAGGGTTGCTGCACTCTCCACAATACCACTTTATACCGGCATCTACATTTCCAGGCTATTTCATTCATTGTCAAAATAATAATTTAAACTTGCAATTTGTTTTCCTGTCTTTATTTATGCACCCTTCTAGCTGTCACCAGAGTAAGCCAAATGGACATCAGAGATTTGCAGAGGTGAGAGTGTATTCAGTGAAGGTAGGTGGGCCACATTCTGAATTTATGCAAACGAAACTCTAATACCATCTACATCGCTATTCAGCTGTTCCTATCCTCAGCTGTAAGAAAAAAAAGCTGAGAAAAATAGTCCATAAATACAGTCACAGCCAGAGGATTAATACAACTACTAAGGACACACACTAATATTCACAGCATACTCCTTTTCTCATTTTCAGGCTTCAAAGAGTGGGATAAATGTCAGATGATGTGCACTGATTCTCTAATAATCTAGTGGTAAGCAGCCAAACAGTCCATGAACGGGGACTGCCTTACTGGTAATACAGGTTAAGGTGAAAAGGCTTCGGGAGTAAGACAGAGAATGGGAAAATTTGCTGCTGAATGGCATGGTATCAGATCCTGCAAAGCCACGGGCAAAGCAGGGGAAGACAGACAAATTCTTGTGCTCTCCTTAGCTCACAGCGGGAACTCTACATCACTTTCTTTAGGACCAAGGCACTGAGCATATGAAAAGAAGGGTGGTATTAAGTTATCAGGTGAGACATCAAAGCAACTGATTAAGCCCGAGGTGAGAAGATCTCCAGATGCAGAGAGACATACTCCATTTCAAAGTGAAATTGTCCCAAAAACCTGTGCTCAGAACCTGAATACTTACTGCTTCATTCAGAACACCAGAGGAAACGAGAAAACTCTCTTTTTATTTCCTTCCAGGTCCTGTCATAGGTTTCCACAGCACCCTGACACCATTTAGCACAAAGATAATTTTCTCAGGACTGGGAAGAGTTTCTCATCACAGCAGAGCTTTTTTCAAATCTTTTAGACCAAATCTGAGCATTCATTTTACAGCAAACATATTGAACAAAGGCATACATCTGCATTTATTTCTTAAAGATCCAGCCCCTAGATATATATATTAAAAAAAGGTATTTTGAATACATGTTATTTTACACACTAAAGACAAAAGTAATAAATATGGAGAGAGACAGAAAAAACTGTCAAGCCAAAAAAAAAAAAATAATACTGAATTTGAATATATGTTACTTTACATATTAAAGACAAAATTAATAAATATGGAGAGTGCCAGGTTAAAAACCTGTGCCTTGCTGTTCCCTAAATTTCAAAGCCACCAAAGGAACTCTGTTGCTGTGACCGACCTGTGATTGTAAGGGATGCCCAGAGGCTGGTGGCAGCTCCTGCCCAGCTCAGCAGCTCCCGGTCACAGCCCTCTGACACCTCCCTGCTCTCAGCAACGGTATTTCTCCCTGATAGAAACTGAAATACGCTTCCTAAGTAACACTGCAGCCTTCCAAGATTACCACCTTTGAGAGAAGGTGCACTGATTATTTACAAATGCCCTGCCACTGCTTTAAGTAATAATGTATTCATCTTATTTATAACCCTTGGGTGGAAACAAAGCAGGTATAAATCCTGTGTTTCTGTTCTAACTTAAGGGTCCTTCTATCAGAGATGAAAGTAAAGTAGGTTACAGATCTATCCTCTGCTACATACTCCCTGTTGGTCCTATTCATCATAAAGAAAAAAGAAAAAAAGAGAAAAAAAGGAAAAAAAGAGCAGCTTACGTGAGGCTTAGCCTAGTTTTCTGCCCATGGGAGACTGTGTGGCGAAGGTGCCGAGGTTGGAAGCTGGGTCTCTAACACAGATGACCCCACTTAGCTGAGATGAGTTAGGATTTCAGCCAAGGAGAGAATCCCAGGGAAACTTGTGAATGTAGAAAAAAGTCAAACGAACGTGCTCGTTCCCTTGGTTAAGAGCACACCCTGCATCACACCAAACCTGGTCCTGGGGGAAAAAGCACTGGGAGTGTCTGATTTTGGGCAAGACCATCAGGCTTTTTACTGATATAAATGATTTTTTTTCCTTTAAAGGACACTGGAGGAGGAATCAGGGATTCTACATGAATACAGGAAATGACACTCTTGAGCCAAATTCATCATAATTAGTCCCAAATCTTATCTGATGGCTTACACAATTTTAACCTTATAACTTTAAAGCAATGGGGACCCCACATGTGCCCTGCTCTTATGAGCTGTGGCCTGACAGCTTCATATGCATCATGGTGCTTGGAGGGAAATAGGGATGCATGTCCCAGTCTCTTGGTGGGACTAAAGAAGACTGGGCAGACAGGGCCTCCGGCAGTGGACATGCAATCTCCAAAAGCTTTATTTGCAGAGTTTCAAGAGCTACAAAATAACCATTCCTTCAGAAAGAATGAAAAGTTTAAGAAAACTCTTTTAACAGAGAATCTGTAACCAAACCGGATTTATTTATTGGACCTAGAATTTAAAACGTGTCCTGTTTATCTGGGAAACGTTATAGTGAGATTTTTAGTCTCCCCGGAAACTGAACTGGGGAGGGAAGCAGGGGCAGACCCTCAGCAGTGCCATTCCTCGCTGCTGCAGAGTCCCTTCTGGCATCACAACGAAGCCAGAGGGCCTGAAAGCCTTCAAAGAGAAAAAATGAGACAGTGAGAGAGATTTCGGGGTGCATATGGGAAAGCAGGCCGTGTAAAGAAAGCCACTTCATGAAGATGTGAGAAAAACTTAAGAAACTTAAATGATTTAAGGCAAATTCATGGGCCTTGACTGTAAGTAGACTCCAGTTGTTAACTGTGGGTGTTAACTCTGAATGGTGACCATACACATGGGAGGTAAAGTGCTGATGGCAATGCCAGGAAAAAGTGAATTAAATGTAAATTTGAAGTCCAGACTCCAAAGAAAAAGAAAGGTCACCTGAACAAGAAATAGTGGAATGTATCAGTATCTGGGTGAAAGCTATTCTCGGAGCAGAGATAGGTATGTCCTGCTGCTGCGTGGACCAGGAAGAAGAAAAAAACAAAAAACTGAGCTGAACCAGTTTTCTGCCCTTCACATACAGAAAAACCTTGAAAAATTAAACTTTATGAAGAGGATGAGCACAGGGCACTGCTTGGCTGCTGAAGGAGGAGCAGAGCCAAGCACACCCACCGTCCCAGCTTCCGTCTGGAAAAACAACACCCCAAACCCTCCATTCTCCTTAATTTCCAGGAGGTTTAAAACACATCATCTTTTCCTCAAGGCTCAGACATTAGTAATCACTGCGGAAATGATTTAATTTGTGTGGTGAATGCCTCACTCAGCCGAGCGGCAGCGCGTGGCTTCATTGATCAATCAATGCGATTGTTGTTGCGCTTGTTTGTTCAGGCAAGACAGGGCAGACACTTCAGCAGTTCACTGGAAATGTTTTCCTTATTAATTGTTCTTGAAAGAATTACTACATTCATCATTTAATCTCCAAAAAAGAAAACGAATGCACTTCAGGGCAATAAGGGGGTGCAACAGTAAAGAATTGGGAGCAGCAATTATAATTTGTTTCTTAGCAACTAATAGCAAAAATTATGGGATTTGCTTGGGTAGGAGATATAACAGGAATCATTCCAGCAATGGGAATATTGAAAAAACTAAAATCCTGCTCAGTATATTGTTGGGAGTAATTTTCTTTTTCCACCATGGCAGTGCAATTATTTTGGGATGGCAGGTCAAAGCCCCAAAGTATTGTCATTACAATCACATTATTACTGTATTTTCTGCTACCATTTGCACTGCACAGCGCTGAGTCCTACCTGCTAATTCATGCGTAACAATTATTTTCGCAGAAACACTTCTGTAAAACAAATTTCTTTCATAAAGTGTGTGTGGGGGAAAGAGTAGTGTGATTCCCTGCAGTTAGAAGTACGTTCATGGTAAGGAAGAAGGAAGTTAAGAGTTTCTATAAATGAACAATCTGACGGAAAATGTAGAAAAGGTAAGTCTGAGGCTGCTGCCCCAGTTAGGGGCAGAGGGGAGCCTTCCTCCAGGCATGGTTTAAACTTCAAACACAGAAAAACAGTTCAAGGCTAAATTCCATGCACAAAATAAGCTATTTCACTCAACCAGGGCCTTCTACAGGAGGAGGAGACTTTATCCTTTCCTTCTCATCTCACCTGCCCAGAGCCCAGGGCTCCACAGGGCAGCACCGTAAATCTTTGTTGCTGCTCCAGCGTCCTCTGAGGACACCTCCTCCTTGACCCAACCACCATAGAATGCTTGGAGTTGGAAGGGAACTTAAAGACCATCCAGTTCCAAACCTGGGCCTTGGGCAGGGACACCTCCCACCAGCCCAGGTTGCTCCAAGCCCCCTCCAACCTGGCCTTGAACCCCTCCAGGGATGGGGCAGCCACAGCTTCTCTGGGCAACCTGGGCCAGGGTCTCACCTCCCTCACAGCAAAGAATTTCTTCCCAATATCTAATCTAAATCTCCCCTCTTCCAGTTTAAAACTCATCCTATGGCTTCACTCCCTGATGAAGAGTCCCTCCCCAGCTTTACCCCCCTCCTGCTCTCTCAGCTCTGTTCTAAAAATTGGTACCTCAGCCCCCTGGACGTCTCAGTATCTGTTCTGCCAACTGCAGAAAATACCTGTAGCATTTGCACAGACAATTCCTCCATAGAAAATTGCTCTGAGTTGGAAAGGCATTTATTTCAGAGAAGCATCTCTGGGCAGAGCAGAAAGAAGGACATCAACCATCCTCCCAGTGGGAGGGTGGGACAATGTGCAAAATGCTAAAACCCTCTAAAAATCAGATCCCTTTTCACTACCAGCTTTGTTTCGCAGACATCACTTTTAGGCAGTTTTTATACCAATGGGGGGCAAAACAATGGCTCGACTGAAAAACTGCACTGATTTGAACTTGATTTTCCTCTTTGGACACTCATTTCAAAATCAACCATGTGCAACAACCATCAGCACTGATGAGAAAGGCAACAACTTCTGCCCGGCTACTCACCCACTCTCCGCAGGGCTTGTTTTTAAACCGGCATTACTCCAGGTAGCACTGTCCTCGTGTATTTTCAGGTTAAACCACGCATCCCACTGAGGAGTTTAGGGCCAAATTGAGTCTAGTTATCACAGCAGGGAAGGGATATTTAATCTACCAGCATCGGGGATGGCTCCACGGGAGAAGAGCGGGGTCAATCGCCAGGAGAGACAAGCGGAGCCATGGCCCCGGCCCAGGGATGCATTAGCTGCCGCAGAGGGAGGCAGCAACAGAGCAGACAGACACAGCCTGAGGATGCCAGGATGGGGTCACAGGGGTGTCGGGATTGACCCTCCATGCTGCTCCTGGAGCTGTGCAAAAATGTCTGGCTCCAAGGCTTTGGCGGTAAAGACTGTGGGCTCAGCAAGGTATAATAAATATCACAGGTAATCTCTAATTAGAGATGTTATTCTACGGGTGCTCATAAATAATATAATAATTGCCATTCTCTTTGCCAGGCACAGTCCCATCTCTCTCATCCCACCTGCCAATAGATTGTAAAAGAACAGGTCTGGACATCACCTAGTAAAGAGTTACAAATAGAAGGGGAAACCTTACTTAGGCTATTTATTCCTGAGCCCAGTTCCCCCAGTATTGCTTCTTTCGAACAGCTTTAACACGTTGGCCCTTTTCTTCATTTACCAGCCTTTGGTTAAACAAGAGTGAACCCAAAGCCATTAGACCAGCCCCAAGTCACGTGAAAGCTGCCTCTGCATGGTCACCCACACGTGGCAATAGACTGGGGATCTCTGCAAAGACATTTCTAACAGGAAGCCATTGGGACTCAGCTGCCCAAAAGCACCATCCTTTGGACATTGACCTTGATAGTCAATAGAAGGGGAGGAAGAATAGATTTAAAAGCTTTTGAGCCACTACCTGCACATGGTGCAGAGTACAAGCATAGTCCAGATGATCAGCAATAGCTGCTAACAAGTATGATTAACGTTAGCTGAAACCAACAGAGTAAGTGAAGCAAACTGTCACTGGGAACCACTGAAAAGAGTCCAGCCCCATCCCCCTTCAACTCACCCTTCAGATCCTTGTGAGCATGAAGAAGGTCTCCCCTCAGCCATCTCTTCTCCCAGGCTGAAGAGTCCCAGCTCTCTCAGCCGTTCCTCCTAAGGGAGGTGCTCCAATCCCTCCACCATCTCTGTTGCCCTACGCTGGACTCTCTCCAGTAGTCTCCTGTCTCTCTTGAACTGGGGGGCCCAGAACTGGACGCATTATTCCAGTTGTGGTCTCACCAGTGCAGAGCAGAGGGGGAGAATGACCTCCCTCCACCTTCTGGCCACACTCTTCCCTACGCAGCCCTGGATTCCAACAGGCTGGTGGATTTCTCTAAAGAAGGACATCAATGCTACCTCTTGAAAGCCTTTCTCAGGACTCAACTTTGGGGTATACGTGCAACTCTCAGCACCTGCGTGCACAAATGTTCCATCTTGTACACCATTTCACAGTCAGCAGGGCTAATTTGCAGGAGGATGCTGATGAAAAGCACATCCCGGTCCCGGCGTACAGCTCTGCACGAGCTGTCCCACTCCCCTGCCCACGGCCGGGCCCTGCTCAGCACCTCCTGGTCCTGGCCAAAGAGAGAGGAGCTGAGCAGGCGGAACGACTTGCAAATTCATCGCTTTCTGAGGAGTATGGTCCAACTCTGGTGCCACTAAAAATCAATACAAGTTTTATCTTCGACTTGAACGGAAGCAGGATCCGGGCCACAGTAAACGGCTTTAATCGTATGTCTGAAGGGGTGGGAATAACTCTAAAGTGCAGCATCAGAACTGCACCACTCTCCAGACATAACTTCTTATTGATTTTGGTGTTATTTCTGAACAGAAACTATGGTACAGTGAATAAATTGTCGAGCTAAGCCCCGTCCCCTAAAATAAAAAGCAGATAATTTTACCTAGTTCAGCAATGCTTTCCTATATCGTTTTGGAAAAGCCATTATTAGAATCCATACTCAGTATTTAAAGCTTTCTTTTAAAATTTTGTGAGAGACTATACTGCCAGTAGCACAGGGTTTAGGGTATCACCAATCCATATTCTGCTACTGTGGTACAGCAGATTCCTTAATTTCCAAAAATATGTTCAATTTCAGAGACAACAAGCATTGCAACCAAAAAAAAAAAAAAAAAAAAAAAGAAAAAAGAGAAAAAATAGAGAGAAGGAAAAAATTTGAAATGTAAATGATACAACACAAAGTACGTATTGGGGGAAAATATTAGCACTTTTATCGTAATGAGTTTGTAACCTAAATACATATTTGAAGGATTAAATTGCTGACCCTCTCTGACCTCCACAGGAGCTTGAATAGCTGGATCGCAGTTTAATCTTCAGTGAAAACGCTAGAGAAGAATAACACAGCCCTTGAAGAACAAACGAACATATATTAAAGATGCCCCAGGATACAGAATTTAACCCCTAAGAGGAGAAAACGAAGCTCAAACCCCCAGACATTAAGTCTTAAAAGACCCATCAATAACTTCAGAAATAAAAATGAGGTAACACAAAGATTGCAGAACACACTGATCAGGCTGGAGAATATGGGATAACTCGGGGCAAAGGGGGAAGGTACAGACAGGTTGAACAGCGTGGCCCTGAGCCTCTCACCAAATGGTTTTCCACACGTAAATCCTAACAAGTAACACAGTGGGGCATAAAAGACTGAGCTGAAGTGCTAGAGCTGGGTCAGAGACTCCGTGTGCTGTCCAAGGGCCAGCCAGGAGTGGAAATTCAAGGAAAATAATTTGATAAAACAGAAAAAAACCTTGACAGAGTAACTGAGGGCAACCAGGCTTAAGAGAGCTCTCCAGTGGCTAGAAAGGGTCCTCTCCATACAGGGTTTTAGGATATTCCGTGCAGAACCCACGTGGGCTCCGGAGAAGCAGAGCACTGCGCTATTTATGAAGCGATCACCTTGACATACTGAAATCTGGAGTGATGAGATTGGTCTTGAGAAAGCTGTTCATTACCCATCCAGAGTGAAAACACACCTTCAGCCACAGGAAAAGCACAAGCAGGTCATAAGCAAACGGATAATAGATTGTAAACCACGCAGGGAGACAGAGGACTCGCCTTTACTCACAGTAATATTTCTTACTACGAAATCGCCTCTCTGTATTGTGTGAACCTGGTGTTTATTGGCATTTTCACCTTTCCATTTTTGTAGCTGGAGCACATCAGCTTTTCTCACCAGTCGGTCAAAAGCACCTTTCATTAAGCTGTACTGAAAGCCCTGCTCACCATTACTGACAGCTTCATGGCTGGGAAGGGATTGCCTTGAACTCCTGCGCGCGCATGAAAGACTAATTCATAGCAGGTCCCGCTGTAATTACTAAGCTGCTACGTACACCCCTCCCAGGATAACAGCACGCAGAAATCAGAGAGGTGATGGATGAATAAGCCTGTGTGTCTATTCTCTACCTTCACCTTCACAACTACATGAGAAAAACCGGTGACTTGTGGTCCTGCATTATCATTTGTTTGCCTGGCTCTTACAGGCTTAATCCTGTACCTCAAAATGCCTTTGAGTAATTTCATACAGCGCTAATTCACGTCAAGACCTGTGTGTTTTGTTATCCTTGGCTTTCGAGAGGAAGCTCAACTCTGAATTTAACCCAACATAAAGACAAAACAGCCTGTTTTCCCTTTTACACAGAGTTACAAAGTATTGGCCATACCTGAAAATACTTGTACCTAAGTACTAAAACGTAGGACTGCGAAAACTGTCATTGTGAATTTACTCCTTATAAAGAATGCGCTCCTTGAAATATTTTAAAGCTTTAATTCTCTCCAAGGAAAGGAAAAATCAAATGGTGAGATCCCGTTTGCCAGATACTTCCTAGGTGGCCTCTTTTTCAAGAAGTAAGGTATTTCACCCATATATATATATATATATATATATATATGTAGCCTACATATAATTTTACCTAAATACTCACAAACCAAGGCATCTATTTCTCATTCACATTTCCCCTCTAAATCCAGGTGTTTGCTCCGTGAACAGCATTAGAAAAGGTTATTAATGAAAGCAGGCTTTGCTCGCAGTTTTTCGAGCACGCTGCAGGAACGCAGCCCGCGTGGTTACTTACAAGCAAATTGAAGCTTTGCTTCTCTGCTGACGATTGTTCCAAACGGGTTTGTTGCTACACACTGGTATGTTCCAGTATCTTGGGTTTTATTGGGATTATTGATCAACAGGTTGCCTTCCACCACGCTGTAGCGGTAATCCATACCGATGTCAATACTGGTTCCATTTAACTTCCACCTACAGCACAAAATGCCAAAGTTAAATTCTGCTAATATGAATGAATTCTCTTGGGTATTTGAAAATACAGCATGTAGTAAATAAAGATTTAGACCATCTTTGACTACTTAAAAAAAAAAACAACACGAAAATGCAAATTTCTTGCGCAGTATTGAAATATTCCAGTATTTAACTGAAAGAGCAATATCCTTGACATGTATTTCAGTCTCTGATATGATTAATGCTTCTGTAGTTACTAGTGCTGCTGCTCTTTGGAATTAATCATTTTGCAAGGGTAAGTCCCAGAAAGAGGATCTTTAAACCATTCAAGTCCACCGAGGTTTCTTTCCCTCTCCCAGCTTTCTGGCTGTTTGTTTTCACATTTAAGAAAACTCACTCGCAGCAGATGTTGTCACAAACTGGGGCACTGAGAAATTCCAGCACCAGGCTGCCCCAGTTCCAGCAACCTTCATCCCCACCAGCCCTCGACAGACAACGGGAGGAGCCACAGCCCCTTCACCAGAACTTACAGAGAGACAATTTGAAGGTGTTTGCACCACTGAATTAGCAGCATTTATTGCATTACAGAGTCGCTTGTGTGAGAAGACAGCACGGTGGCTGAGGTCTGATGACTGCAATGGCTTTCAGAGTGGCATTTGCTTTGGTGAACAAAATGAGAAAGGCACTAAAGGAAAAAACCCAGCAGCCTAAATGGTTTACAGCAGCAGTGTCACCAGGGAAGTAGAGCATCTATTTGCTAACGATCCCAAAGCAGTTACTAAAGCTGAAAACAATTACAGAGCTTTGTCCGCATTTATGGAAAAGGATGGTTAATCTGAGAGCTGAGATTATTTATAATCCCTTCGTAACCTTTTTGAACTCTTGTCCCAAATTTTGCAATTGTGTTTCGATACGTGGTAGTTTCCTGCTGCCTGGCTTTTAGTTCTCAGCATTGCGGTACCCTCCAGGGGCAGCGCTGAATTACTCTGCATGACCCCTGCAGGAGAAAGGCCACTGGGGGATACCGCTGGTGCTAAAGAATAGTTAAACATTCAACAAACCCAATGGTTGGTCTGGGATCTCCTTTTACTTCGCAGCTCAGCTTCACTTTCTTTTCCTCTGAATCCAAGGGGAAGATCACGCTGTTGGGCTCCTGAAGAAAAACCGGCCCATGCAGTGTGTTGTCGTCTGCGTTAAAACAGAGGGAAAATGTGACAGATACTTGATGGAACCTCCCTATACCTAGTGTTAATATATAAAATAGTATCACAGCAGCAAAAGGCCCTGCATCATTCATCCTAGAAAAGATGTAATAATGACGTTTTCTTTTTAGATCAGCCACAATTATTTTTTTTTGCCCAAAAGCCATTGAATCACACGTGGAGTCAACATCCAGGAAAACGTTTGTGCACTAAATAGAGCACAGGCTGAAACTCTGCCTCAAGTTCAAATGAAGGGAAACAGACATGATTCCTATTGTGATGGCCCAGCTCACCTCAAGTCAGAGTGCTTACTTTCACTTTTAGACACTGAAATATTTACCACAAAAAACCAAACCAACCAACCAAACAAACCTTGTCATTATATACAGCTACAGAAAATAAAGACTTTCCATCTTTTAGCTGAATGGAGGAAGCTTGAACTTCTTCTGGTCATTTTCTGCTCTATCACCTTCAGTGATCACCACAGAGTACTGGCAGGGCACAGAGCAACCGCAGGGGGCACCGGGGTGATGCTGCTGGTACCCAGCTCCTGCACGGCAGAGGGCAGGGACATGAGCAGGGATGTCACTTTGGCCAGGCAGCCACCCTGCCATCTGCTCTTCTGCCAGAAATCCATCTTGATGAAGCAGCAGGAAATTTGTGGGTATAGGTCAAGAGGAGAATGAATAAATAAAACACGAAGATGATGGGAGGTACAAAAAGTAAGAAAGAAAAAGGAATAAACAGAAAACGCTGCATCTTCTTCCTGATGGGAGGAGGGTGAGAATGGATGTGGATAGCCCTCGTAATCCTGACACCAGGAAATCAGCTGGATTTATTAGGAACAGAACAATAACTCTTTGCTCCAGGGAGAAAATTCTGTTGTCTCCACAGAAGGATTTCAGAGAGACTTTGTCTGGAAGATTATAATGGAGCAACCTCTCCCCTGTGTCTCCTCCCTCAGGCACCACCACAAAAGAGAATGCACAAAGCATACAGTCATATCGGTTGTATTTATCATTATTTTTAATTATATGTTAACCCTATCTGACTGAGACTCATCTATTATTCAAAACACATTTCACATAATCTCTAGCTTTAAATTATACCTGTGTGCAACTTACTGTTGCTGGCAGAAAAAGATAATAACCACAAAGCATACAGGGCTAGATGATGATATCCTGACTTTTTTTCCAAGACCTAGGGCTGCTTCACTCCTTAACAGTTTCATTCACTGTAAAAAAGAATATTACAATCCGGCCTATAAAGATTATATCTCTGAGTACTCTATTAATGGGTTTGAAAACAAGAGAATTAAAATACATTTCAATTTATCCAGTGTTCTAATTGTAAAATCCAGAAACTGGCCCAGTGCTTGGGTCCTGTGCAAGAGTCACTTCAAGGCCCATAGGCAATGAGCTTGATTGTGCCGGGACAGGCACAAACCAGACCATCCCAGTTAATCTAGTTAAGGCAACTGTGCTGACTCAGGTACATGTTGCATGGGCTGTGTCATCTGCCTCACACTCCATCCAAGGGTCCAAGTCCCACCACGCTGTCATTTGCTGTTATTTCAATTATGGTGTGTCAATTTATATCGTATCACATCACGCTAAAGGTCAGATTCCTGCTCCTCCTTCCACCACAAGAAGACAGACCGTGCCTCTGAAAGCAGACAGCTCACCTACTTGAGCTGGGAAACACACGTAAACAAATCTAAGGGTCCAAAAGCATCCCCAGGACATCTCTCGGCTGCAGGACTGGGTCCCACACCATTATGGTGTAACGTCCTGAGGTGAGACACTGGTCTCTGAGGTATAATGAAGCTGGCCCCCATGATGCACTGGGATGTTTGGTAGGGAGCTACATTTGTAAGAGACATTACGATCTGCCTATGCAACTTGTAAGTAAAGCACAGTTTTAGAAAACACATCAGACAAAAGGTAGAGAACTCTGAAGGTGGAAACAGTCAAACAGAAGAAAAAACTAAATAACTTAATTTACCTAAGCTAAAATAGAACCTCATGAAAGATAAAATGAAACTGCTCTCCAAATGTTACAACATCTGCAGATGACACTGTTTAACATGCAGCTTTAATACAATCAAAAAATATTTGCCCTTCCCATTAGCCAGCAAGAAGAAAAGCTCTGGTGTGACTAGTACTAGCCTTGCAAGAGAACAGTGTGGGGTAATGCAGGGAGAAGCTCTGAAAGCAGCTGCAAGTATGACAGGGGAATAGAAGAGGAGGAAAAACCTTGCAAAACTGGGTTGATAAAATTAATTTGATCGCCTCTCTTTTTTCTCTTATTGCTGCCTGCATATAACCAAGATAAACAAGTCCAAATTATTTAATCTTAGAAGTCTCTCACTACAGTCTGAGGTGTGACCGAAATCACCGCAGCCCGGATCCTGACACAGGGTGTGACAAGAGTTGAGCCACGGTAACTTACAAGAGAGGAGGATTTGGTTCAAAGAACACTGAATACTCACTAATAAATAAACCAAACTGTCATCTAGATTCTCACAGACAGACAGCTAAAAGTACCTGTGCCACATACAGTCCATTTTTGACTGACTTACAACGTTGTGGGGTAGAAAAATCTCTGAGGTTTAGTGCCAGCACAGGCAAGTGCATTTGGTCTATTGCGGCGTCTGGTTTTGTGGGAGCAGAGTTGCACTATTCAGGTAACTTTGAAAGGTGAATTTGACATTTTTCTTAAAAAGTAAAAGCAGCAACTCCAATTTCTATTGCAATAATGTCCCGGGACTTGCAATCACGAAGCGACAATAACACATTTTTAGTCTGTCACCGATGGATGCTACCAGCAGCTTGATCCACCGATGCCTAAAGGAGACTCTTCTCCGAGCTCAGCAGGCTTTTCCCTCGCCCTGTTTGTCAGATTGCATTTATTGGGCTCTCATTTGGTCATTTAATCAAAGAGAGCAACGAAGCAGTGCACATATGTATGCTCAGCCATTTTTGCTCACTGTGCTCTTTATGATTTTTCCGCAGCTACCGTGTAACCTGTGCTACTCCTTACAGGTTTGTTACTGTCCTGGGAAAATACAGTAAGGAACGTTCCTGGAGAAGCCAATTGCTGAGACACTCTCCCCCTGACACATTTTATTTTTCTGAGTTACGTTTCTTTTGCTGGAGCCTGAAATGAGTTAACCCAGAAGGAACACTGAGCTGCCCTCAGCTTAAGACAAGTTGCAAACAAGATTGGCCACCAAAAAGTATTTTTTTTTCCCCCCACTTGTCAGGTGAAACAAAGGTACTTCTGCTCTGGGTCTGCCTCCTTTCAGGCAAGTGTATTTCTTTCTGTAAGATGCAGAATACAGGAAATTTCGGTAGATTTCCTGATAAAAGAAACATTTTTAAACACAGCACGAGGTGCATGCCCATATGCTGTGGGCAGAATGTGATAATTTAGAAGAACATTCTGCTATCCTAGCTTCTGCTGAGATATAGATATATATGTGGGTTTTTTTTTTTTCCTACTGAATCACAAAATCTATTGAAAAATGCCAGATTAATACATTCCAAATGAAGGTCATATCTTCTGTGTCCCTCCAGTACCCCAAACTTGAGAGCCAGTAGGATGCTAAATGCTCCTCATCTTTCTGTGCTTTTGAGGAATTGGAACAGGGAGAACGTCAGCTGAGGTTAATTCACATCAACAGGTGAAACAATTCCTATTCTCTCTGAACATTAAGCCCAGTGACAGATAGTGTTACCTAAATAGAACTGCTTTAATTTTCATTGGAAGTTATGGCCATCTTGAGAGAAGGTTTAATTGAATATTCACACTGTAGGGAAAGATAATAACTAAATGGAAGAGAGAATTCTTGGAGTATATCCAGTAGAAAATGATAAAAATCCTTTCCTTGTTTTCTGCCAAGGGAATTGGTTTGTGCTCTGTGTGCTGGTGTGTTTTCATACAGCTCTACGAGTCGGTATTTCTTCAAGACGAAACTGCACCTTGGGAAGAGCAACTCTTCGGGAAGCTGGGAAGTGAGATGGGCAGGAGAGCTCAAGAGCATCGCTGATTAACACAACCGCCTGCTCGGCAAGGTGAGTCAGCGGCATTACACCCTCTGGAGCAGGAAAAGACTAAATCAGCTGGTTTGCTCTTTGTTTTTTGCCTCTCACTTCTATTAACATCAACCGCGCACACAAACAGTGCTAATGTCCTTGAAATTATAAGAATGACGTTTTAACACCAGGTAGTCCTACTTCTCAATGAACACGACCTGCTAAAGCTGCTTTCCATTCCAAAGAATCAAAAATGCATTGGAAAAAAAGAAAAAGATATTTTGAAAGTGTTATTTCTAAGGGAAGGGTCTCCTAGTTCTGCATCTTTGGCGACCACCACCAACCTCCATTCTTGGACTGCTCATCATTCCTGTCTCCCACTGCACCCCGGCTGACCCGTGTGTTTAAGAAAGAAAAATGGTCAAAATTAATAAAGAGAACAAAACGACAACAAGAATCAGATACTTCCATTGGGAGCAAAGCTGAAACTGAGCTGAAGCTCTTCCCCTCCTCATCATCACCACCGACCACTGCATAAGATGCACTTTCTGCAGATGCACTGTAAAACTCTGAGCCGTGACAGCAGAACACCCTCCCAGAGGTCTTGTCTGAGACATCTCCTGCAGGTTGGGCTCCTGAGCCGAGAGGCTGGGTGGCTTAGAGAGCCACCACCCTGTCCCAACTCCTTGCAGGACCAGGCTGGGCTTGTTTTGCAGCACCCCACAGATCTCCAACAAGGACAATAAGCCAAACAGCTCCTTCTGCTGTCACCTCTCTTTTGCGACATACTTTTGTTTCCCAGATTGCTGCTGGGGCCAAGGACAAGTGCAGTTAAAGTGGAAAGCCACACTTGACAGGTGACATCTGAGAGGCAACCATCTGATACCCGAGTTCAAAAGCAGTGTCGGATGTTCCTCAGAACCAGCAACGCAGCCATAAAAATCCAGTGGCTCAGAAGATGTGAAGAAATACACCTTCACTCTCATAAATGCAGCTCCAGAATTTGAAACAGAGACTGTAATGGTCTGACAACTCTATTTACGAGTGACCCAAGTATCTGGGGTGATTTAAATGAAAGGCAGGGTTAAACACCTCCACCCCATGGTGAGTGGTCTGAGCTGGGAAGGAAGCCCAGATCCATCAGCCAGGGGAGGTGAGGAACCAGCCCAGGTCTTGTGATGCTGGCACATGGGAGCCAACGTGAAAATGCCACCCATGGGCCAGGCTCCCACTTGGGGACTTCAGCTGTGAAGCTTCTCATTCAGTCTGCCTGTGCCACAGCTATTTAAATGACACATGATAATTATAGCAAATGTCATCAAATTAGCACTTTTCAAATAAAATTTGCTACCTGATCCTTACACGCAAAAGCAAGCACATTCTCCCTTTGCTGCATCTACTGGGTCTAGACAGCCCAGAGGAGGCAATTCCCGATGCAGAGTAATGAGTGACTTGTCCTACAACAAAAACTTTATTTAATAGGACGTAATTTGTGTTCTTTTAGTAAGTCAACAGGACGATTATGGTCGCAGATGTTCTCTTCAGTAGATGATAAAAGCACGTTTCTCCCTTACTGCAGAAAATCACCAGTTTCTCCACCAAGCAGCCTTCTCCCTGAGTCACTGCAGCTGGCACCAGGAAAATAAACACATAAAGCTGCACTGCTCTGTTGAGGATGACACCAGCCCACAATAGAGCTATGAATAATCGTAAGACAACAACAGTAGTAATAACAGCAGTGATAATAATAACAAATAGTATGACAGAAGGATAGCAAGGCATGTCCAGGTCCCCCATCAAAAGATCCTTTACAACAGATAACACAGAACCAGCCGCCTGTTCATTAACCATCAGGTTATTTGTTCTCCAGTGCTGAAACACTAGGCCAACCAAAGTAGTATTTTTGAAAAATACTTTTAAATACATAAATAATAGCCAGGTTTGTTCTGGTATCATTCAGAAATCATTCAGCAGAGTCATATATCCAACCCTAGAAACACAGGATTATGACAGGAAATTAAAATACTGTCCATACCTAGCGCAATACATCTATGCACATTTTTCTTCTTGAAATAACAAAGACATACATTCTGGTTTTGAGATGAGTAATATTCACCAGGATTCTCAAAAGCTGCTGCATAACACATCTATTCTGGGTGTGTTCAGCCATATTCTCTCATGAGCACTGAACCTGCATTATCTAAAAACCTACCATAAACTGTTTGTTCCTCTAGACCTAACTAAGGGATGTTGACACCTTAAGTTATCTTTGGTGTGGTTGTGCACATGCAGCTCTCAGGGATCTGCACTGTAAACAGAAGTCCACCCACCAGGATGCCAATGCCTTGCTGAACCAAGGATCATGGCCTGCTCCATCCATGGCAATGCTCTTAAGCACCAGACCAGCAGCTCTGAAACACCTTGTCTTGCTCCATTGTCCTCATCCATCACCAGGCATGTAGGTGGCCTGTCACAGCTGCAGCAGGGGCAGCAGCCACATCCCATGCCTGAGGAATCATGGCCTCAGGTTCACACAGACCTGTGTCAATGGCAATCATAGAAATGTTTGGGTTGGAAGGAACCTTAAAGACCATCTATAGTTGCAACCCCCTGCCCTGGACAGGAACACCTTCCACTAGACCAGGCTGCTCAAAGCCCCATCCTGAAGGTTCCCAGAGCAGTTTGTAACCTTCCAGGAAAGCACAGGCAAAGTCCAACCACAAGGACTGTCCCCAGGGTCTGTGAATCCTGACCGCACCTGCATCTCACAGACAGAAACTGGTCCTGGGCTGACTTTTTTCCATCCCTGTTGAAAACAAGCCCTGGATGCAATGGGCAAAGATGGGCAAAGACTGTGGTTCCGGCTGAAAATGCCTTTGCCTGATAAGAGACCTGAATCTAAGAAATTCTTTCAGAAAGCTGTTGCCAGCACCCTAGACTATTAGAACCCTTTATATTTCTACCTGGTGGGTTTGACATTGATCAAGCCCCAGTCAGCAAGTCACTGTGCACACAAAGTTGCCTTCAACTATTTCTCAGCCTCCTCCTAAAATCTGCAGACCCGTCCGGTGCTGGGTGTTCTCATATAGAGTTATTTCTGGATAAGGTATTATAAATGATTCAAAGATCTGGACTAATTACCTATTGATTTATTAGCAAAATTTAAGGTGTTGATATAACTGCAGTCTTCCAAAAGCACATATCATTATCGTAAGATTTTTTTCGAGTCTGACAGGGACTATAATGTAGATATATAAAAAAAAAAAAAAAAAGCTGAAGTAGTAGGTCTGTGAGCATATTTTAGAGTCACATTATTTCCTTTTCACAATACCTCCCCTAAACTTCAATTGATTTTAATATTTCACCTAATAAGGAAGGTGTGTAAAAGCCAGGCTAACAAATGCTATTCTCCCCACCCCACCAGCAGACAGGGAAATGTTATGAAACACTCACATTGAAAAAGCCTCTTTCCTTTAAAATCCTGAAGCCTTAGAAAAAGAGAAATCCCTGGGGCAATAACCTATAATCTCTCTATCATTTATTGCTTGAAAAACAAAGACAACTCCGGCAACGTGTCCAGGCTCTCGATTGATTGAGGAGCTCCACTCTGCAGAAACCTTCAAGGTGAAAGGAACTCTCTCTGGCTCATCGCTTCAAGGTGAAGCCCCATTTTTTGTTTTCAGCTGCAAGTACATTTGCCATCGTCAGAAGTAAAGCTGACTCCTGCCAACTTTTTATCCGGCTATTTACAGAGAGGTTTAGGCAACGGATTCCCTTCTCAAATATTTGTGAATAAGCAGATTGGATTACCAGCGCCTCGTGAGCGATGCAGTGCTGCTCCTGGGTAGCAGTGACCGAGGGATAATCAGTCTGGAACACCTCAAGTGAAGGACCAAGAACCTCATTTGCACTGTGGCACCAGTCAAAAAATGCACGTGCAGTGGTTTGGTTTGTCAACGAGGCACTGTAAATCTGCTTGTTCAAGTCACGGGCACACATTTTGCAAGTATGGCAAGGAAACACACTGCTGTCTACAAGAGAATACATCAGGGATGACTTTGACATTTAGTTGTGCAGTATTAAAAGAGGGGGCACGGAGAGCTGTCGGAACAAGCCCTTGCTAATGCTCTGAGCAGGCTGGGCTGCTGAGTAATGATGGGAGTATAAGAAATGCTTTCCCAGGAGGAGACAAGCCTTCAGCTGGCAAATCTGATTTACTGCCAGGCAGAAAACTTCCAAAACATGAACAAAGCAGAGAGTAAATCAGCTATTTGTTAAATCCATCCACAAGACGTGCATTTCTCCTTGTGCACTGGGCTTTGGCAATAGCTGAACGTTTCCATATTCCTGGGACAATGTCGTCATAGAACATAGGGTGACATGAAAATTCAGCATCTCCACGTCTTCTCCCAATGTTAGTCATCTGAAGGTGCTACTCTGAGGTAATCAGGGTGTCCAGCTTTTATTTAATTGGCAATTACTTAGCAGAGATGAGGATACAAAAGCAGAAGCCATGTTAACACAGCCACAGATCTGCCGATCACTGAATGAGGAAGAACAAGGTACCTGTCTCTCTTGGATGACTTGTAAAATGCTCTCTCTGTCTCTGTTTCCTCTACATTTGCCTGTGATTCTGCAGAAGAGCTATTTTATTTTCATCTTGAATAGTCTAGCTCACATTAGAAGCACTCAGTTTAAATGTCTTCAAAAAATAATTCTGACCCAGGGAGTCTGTTTTTTTAAGAAAACCTGAAGAATAAAGGTAGCGTCCACCTAAATCAAAGCAGCTGAGTTGTTTATTCAACTCCTTTCAATCTTTTAAAAGCATACAAACTTCAGAAATAAAGCAGCTGCTTTTCAGAAAGATTTTTTTTTTTTAATGAGGGCTATTTTGAAAAGAAAAAGAAAAGGCTGAATGAATCAAACTGTAAAGACATTCCTGAAAAAAAAAAAGCTTAGGATTCGTAATTTTTCTAACTGAATTTCAAGAGAAAGAAAGAGTAAGAAAAGAGCACACAGAAGATCAGTACAGTTTCTCCCAAGACATACACACACCTGTTGCTACAAAGGACAATATTGTTTTTTTTCAAGCCCTGGGAAGGCTGCAGGGACCACCACACCTGCACTTTGGTGGTGGTGGCACCTTCCACACCCCTGTCCAAACTCTTCCACCTGGGGTATCGGTAGCTCCGATAATCTATTTATCTATTATAAATTCAACATGATGCCTCACATGTGGCCCCATGGGCACATACTATATATTCATCACCGTGGGAATAAGGTGAAGGCAGGTTTTGTGTCCTGGTACAGGTACCTTTTAAACATCTGCCTCATTACAAATAACACATTTTTGTTACTATTTCTAGAAAGTTAAGAAAACCAGACCATATTTCAACGTAAGAAATTCCTGTGTAATTGGCAGAATGCTCAGAGGGGGAAACCTCATGTTTATAGTGTTATACATTTATACTTTTGGTGCAAAATTATCAACATCAGCTCGTAATGGTCTCTGCCTGCCCTGAATGCAAGCCTGACAGCATCCTGGGTATGCAGGGCTTAAACAGAACCAAGTCATATAGGAAAAAGAGAATAATCTCTGTCTTAAAGTTATACAAAGAGGTAAATCAAAGCCTTTCTTGCAGGGCCACATGCCCTCTTGAGGTGTGCCAGGCATCATGCTGCACAGTCAGGACACGGAGCAGAGAGGGTGTGGAGTCTCCTTCTCTGGAGACATGTAAACCCTCTTGGACACATTCCTGTGCAACTTGCTCCAGGTGACCCTGCTCTGGCAGGGAGTTGGAGGAGATGAGCTCCAGAGGTCCTTTCCAACCCCTACAATTCTGTGATTCTGGTGCAAACACTATTTTCTATAAATGATTTGGAAACCAGTGTCACTGTGCCAGTAAAACTGCCTGCCAGACCCACCAGGGTGGCTCTGCTGGTGAGCAGAGAGAAGGGGTGTGAGGGGCAGGCACCAGCAGTGCCACTGTCACTCACACACGGGGGTTTACGGGAGTCTGTCCTCCCTGCACTCCTGCTCCAAGAGCTGCCCACGTCCTGTCTCTCACAGGCACTGAGGATAAACACAAAATAATTGCATCTCCAGAGATGAAATATAGCGAGCTGCTTCCCCCACTCCCCCGAGGAAGTTCATGTTTTCCTGTTAGAGACAGGACCTGAGGAAAAGCTCTGAAGAAGTGCCTGGCAATAAAATGCCTACAGAGATAAAAAACCAAATCCATTATCAATAAAGAGAACAAGTCAGAAGGCGAATGGAAGGGCAATGATGTGTACTTTAAGAGAAAGTCACCTGACCAAGGTCTATTACTTTAGAATTAAAACCCAATTAATTTCATTGTTCAACATGAAATTATGTCATACTGTGTTGCTCTGATGCAGTGAAATAAATGTCACTACCTAACGTCCCCTATGCCAAAACAGCAAGTCACTGAAGCATTTATAAAAGTCATAGATCAGAACTCCAATACAAACTAGTAAATGTTATACTTTGCTATATTTTACTGTAAATAGCCCAAAATATCAGGAAGATGGCAAAATAAGAGCTGATTTGCATTACCCATCTGAATGCTATGACCATCTGCAGCACTTTGGCAACTGGGAGCCAACCAGCTCCAGGATAATTTTTTTTTTTTTTCCCTTTTTCTTTTCATAAATTACAAGTCAGAAGTTAAAAGCAAGAAAATGAACAACAATCATGTAACTTCATTCTAGTCAAGAGAAGGCTTAATGGGCAATCCAAATAACGTGCACTGCTTCAGCAATTTTTTCATTACAATTAAAAAAATAATGCCTTTCTCTGTTTTGAAAATTAAGGATTGTGCTGGATTGAGACTTGCAGTACAAACAACCTCCAGATAGGTTTTTTAGGTGCCTCAAAAGATAAACAAGAGTTTCTATAAGCAGGCTTTTATCTGGAATGGAGACCTTTGGTTTTAACACTACCGCATTCCATAATGAAGGGTATGCAAAGTAATTAAATGGAGAATAATCCTTTCCGCATCGCTTTGGTGTCTTGTCAGAGCGTTGTTCTGTCAGCAGCCAGAAATCAAAGCCGGGGAGAGGAAGTTTCTCTTGACCCGTTTGCTCCTCAACCCTTCTTGCAGGAGAAGTGCCACCGCTCTCAGCGCTGCGGCTGCCGGGGCAGTTTGTCAGAGCCCAAAATAGTTCAAAGGCAGAAGAACGAATGCCTTTTTTAAAAACTGCTGCCTTTTAAAATATGCAAGAGATGGAAATGATAATGCATAATTAATACATGTGAGAATATCCAACAAAAATAGGGCTACGCTACCTGCTGGTGCCCGTTACGGCAGCATTACCGTGCAGTAGTAAGTATGGAAGGAAGAAAGCTCCCAGCTAGGAGGACAAACGGGATGGTTTCTCTCACGTGGGTTCCACACAGCAGTGGTTTCATAGTACAGGCACATTTATTAGCCTCAGGCCTTAAGTATACACATCCCTCATTCTTCAGCCATAATCTGTCTCATACAGTAGAAAGATCTTTGTCAATGTTAGAGATGTGAGACATCACTCAAACCTGGTCTTGTTTTATTCTACGCCAACACAAAATACACCCTTTCCCACCACGCTCTTACACGGTGTAGCTCTTTACAGACCTGGATATTCCAGCACCTGAAGAAGTTTGCCCATCACTTACAACCCGAGTCCATGGCGCATCCATCACCCACCGCCTGCCCAGCCAACGGCTCCAGTTCCCCGGAGACGTGCACCTGAGGGCTTCAAACTCTGTCCCCATCCCAAGCATCAGGAGATGGTGAAGCCTTTGTTTGCCCAAGAACCGGTCTCCACTTCTCCACTGCATTTTTTTCCATCTCTACCATCTATCAGAAAAATCCAATGGATTTCAGTTGCAGTTAATGTGCTGGTAGAAGATCATGCAACTTGAATTAAGCTTTTCAATTCAAAGAATGTACCCGAGCTATGAAACAAAAAATTAAGGAAAAAAAAAAGAGAGGATTTTATATACAATTGCAGCCATTTGCAGCCCAGTTACACCACCTTATGCACGGTGTTGTATGAATGAAAATATACTCCTGTAATTACAACAGGAATTAACTGCAGCAGTCAAGATGTGAAAGTCATGTGTTAAATGCTGACTTCACTGACACCTCAACAGGTTTTTGGTCTTTGCAATTAACACCCTCTAATTAAGGAGATTTTTCCCTATATTTAACCAACTACCAATTAATTACTATATCCTTCAATGAACAGACTTAAAAGCTTCAAAGTTGGGAGGTTTTTTTGTTAGTGTTGCTACAACTTTAACTTTTTTTTTTTGTCCTTTGAAGTTCTATGTAAACTTTTACTTAACTTTTTATTCTGTACAAATTACTTCTGCCACGTAAACAAAAGCACACTGGCTTATGTCTGCAGGACATTGCTTTGCTTATCGCTAAAAAAGAATCAGAAGGATTTTAATACTAAAGAACAGACGTGTAAAGTAAAAAGTAGACTGGGTGGTAACGCAGGAAATGTTTCCCAGATGATTCTTCCGTCTTGCTGGGTTTATTCAGTGAAGAACCAGCAAGCTGCTTCTTAAATAAGCCAATGTTTTCCTCCCAAAGGAGGTGGCCCAGCCAGGGGAGCAGTTAAGGGCAGGACCCCTCTGCGTGCACAGACACCCACATCCCACATGGGGACCAGTAGGTCGCCCAGAAAACCCATTTACTCCCCTTGCTCTCCCCCCTGCAGCTCCCGCCTCCTCTCATACAGCTGTTCCACCAACTTCCAATTCACAAAAGCAAAACCTCTTTAGAACCAAAATAAATACTAATCTTAAATTCAATGTACCCTGACAGCAAATAAGTTTGCTGTGCTTACTTCAGCATGAATAAAAAGCCCGCAAGGAGACTCCTACATAAGAGTATATTTACAAGTTCCATTACCCACTGGAGAGATTGATGTAATAAACCTATAATAAAAAGCCTCGTGTTATGGATTTCTCTAATGTTTCTTATCAAACAGCTTGTATTATCTTGGCTTGTGTATTCAATTTAAAATAGGTTTTCAATAAGTGCCTTAGAGCTAGAGGTCATTTTCACTTAGTTTTCCGACACGCAGGGATGTGTATTGTCTTTTCCTGCCCTTAGAAACTAAAAGCTGTTTGTAGCTTGGTCAAGTAGAGTTTACAAAGTCAGGAGACGGATAGATTAGAGAGAACAAGAGAGGGAATATATTGTCTGTTCCAAAGATCTATATCTATTACAGCTATAGCCAAAGCTACCAGGTGCACCAGTCCTGTTACACTATTTATTTTTATTACAAACTAGAGGGGTGTAGTTGTTCCTCATGAGATAAAACCAGCACACACAAATTGTTTTGCCACCAATTGTCACCTTATTTGTATTTCATACTGTCTGGCTGCGACACTGCCGAGGTGTTTCCCATGACCTGCAGGCAGGATATCGTGGAACTGCAGAGGTTACTTCACCTTTCAGGTAGAAATAGTACGAAACAGCACAACAAATACAGTGTTTGGAGATGCAGGCAACCACTTGTACCCATTTGATTTTTTTTTTTTTTCCCCTGGCACAGGATTGAGCTAATAACCAATAGCTGCTAATTAGGATCCAATGCAATTTACCTCAGGACATATCTCAAACCACTGCAACATAATTAGGGTAATATTTTCCTCATTTATTAAATCATATAAATACATATTTTTTTTTGTTTTCAATTTTAACCCCTTTTCCATAACGTCACCTGCTTGCTTTGAAGCAGCTTCATGGACCCACATATCCCAATTCTTACTTTATCTCCCTCCCACTGACACAATTTCTGCTAAAGCCTCTTGAACTCACCAGTCAGTCCCAGTACAATCTACTCATCGTACCCACAGGGCATTTCTTCTCTGATTTCAATGGACCCTGGAGCTGCAGCCCAGTTGTCTACTGACGCCAAAAAGAGAACAGGAAGCCTTATGGCTTTTTAGGCTTTGCAGCTATTCGCAATGATTTTTTTTTTTGCCTTGTAATCAAGTGTTCCTTTCATTAACCATCCAATAGTAGTAAGAGAAGTCCACAATTCCAAGTCCTATTTCTTACACAAAAAGAATAAAGCTGTGTTTTTTTGGTAACGTGGTGATAGGACAAGGGGTAACAGCTTCAAACTGGAAAAGGGGAGATTTAAATTAGATATTAGGAAGAAACTTTTCCATTCTGAGGGTGGTGAGACCCTGGCCCAGGTTGCCCAGAGGAGCTGTGGCTGCCCCATCCCTGGAGGGGTTCAAGGCCAGGTTGGAGGGGGCTTGGAGCAACCTGATCTGGTGGGAGGTGTCCCTGCCCAGGGCAGGGGGAGACACTGGGGAGATCACTTCCAACCCAAACCATTCTGTGACCCTATGTTGTATATTCAATGGAAGTGCTTTCCTGCAGAGACTGTTAACATTTTGCAGAACAAGCTGCTCAAAATGTTGGAGCCAAATAAAAGCAGAGAGATACATTTAGGCAAATGTACAATAAAGTAGTTGAGTATAAAACTGAAATCAAGACCCCTAATTTGATAAGAACAGCAGATACCTCTGCCATCAGTGTCATTGTGACAAGAGCGAAGGACACTCAGGTGAGCAGCAAGCTCACCACTAGAAAACGCTAAAGATAGGCAGTTTATTGTACATCAACTGATGCACTAGACAGACACTTCCCCAAGAGTCTGGAAAGAAGATTCTTTCCAGTCACTACAGGAACGCATCCAAAAAATCTCTTAAAAACCCAAGGGATGCTTTGGAATCTAAAAAGAAAAACCAACAAAACCCAAAAAGCAAAACCACAAACACACTTGTGTAAGTCGGTAAAGCTCAGGTAAAGTTTTCTCATCCTGTACCGAAGGCAAAGTCTTGGCTTGACAAGCATGACAACTGCAGCCTACTTGAGAGAGCTCCTCACGTTTCTCTCTGTAGTAGTTTAAGAGCAGCAGCATGAGTGTGCCCTCACTGGTCTCCAGTTCGTGGGTAACTGCATTGTAAGCATCTGGTGAGGCCATCACACCATCACATCTCTGCACTGGAATCACCCCTGAACTGAAACGTCTGAGGTCAAACCACACCGTGAAGATTCTGTGTGTGTTATATGCTACATTTCCTGCATGCTTCAAGTGACATTAAATGAATACACCATTAAATCTTTAATGGTGCCTTTCTCACCATGGCAGACATTGGTTCACATTCTTTTGTACCCACCAGACCATAATGACATGGTTCCGATTGACGCTCCTGCTCCGAGTCAATAGGTTCTCACCTGCCAGAGAGGTTCCCAAGCTCCATTACACACCTGCACTTTCACTATACTGAAATACCACTTTAATTTCAGGTTACAGTGTATCTGTTCTATCCTCTTATAATGACTCATCAATCCCTTTGTTTTTTCCTCCACAACCAACAGATCTCTGCTCCCAAACTCAAAATAAGCTGTAAGGGTAAGTGGGAAGCAGGACTAAAACCTGTATCTCTCTTAGATGCTGGGAACAAGCTGCCTTCAGCACATTTAAATGCAAATAAAAATAATAGAAGAAATAAAAAAAAAAACCCAGCCCAAGAGCTCTCCATTGAGCTTCAGTAGCTCTGAAATGGGAACCTGAGGTTTGAAAACATGAAGGAGCAGCAACGCCATCAATGGGAAGCCCTTCAGCCTGGCAGGGATCAGCGAAGCTCTTCACGGAGATTTTTGTAATCAGGGTTTATGCCAAACTACTTCCTGATTCTAAGCAAAAAATGAACTTTTCTTGGACTGGGGCTGCAAGAATTATATGCTCTGATACCTAACAAAGCGGCATCACTTTCACCAGTGCTAAACAGCTCCCTGTAGTGTTGAAATATGTGGAATTTAGAAAAAAGTTTGTAAAACAGGTGTGTGTCCCCCTGTTTTTTCTGCTTATCTTCTGCTTTTCTGAAGACAGATGTGAGAAATCAGGACAGTCTAAATGACACACAGATGTCTAGAAAAAGTCCTCCTGCTTCAACCACAACTTTGATAACTGAAGTCAATGGAACACAGTCAATCCTCCGAGTGCTTCCAAAGTCCACCGATAATCCAGAATGAAATTCTACGTCGCCTCGGGACATTTACAGACCCTACACAGGATGCTTAAAAAGCCTAAATTCACACCACACTTGGTCAGCTTAAATAGACCCTTTTTTTTCCCCATAACACAGGTTCATTTTCTTTTGATTGCTTTTTTCCGTGTTATTTAATAGCCTCTAAAAGGAAGAGGATGCTCAGGATCAAGTTTTAATGCAACACCTTGAACAAATTATGGTAAAAGAAAATTTGAATCCTTGATAATTTAAGTGTTATTTTTTACTACTAATGTGAATCCAACCCTAACAAATTAAAACAGGAAGAATTAATTGGATATGCAAATAAGATTATTCAGTATATAAATCTAATTACATACCAATTTGCTTTAACAGCATGAAGAAAAGAAAAAAAAATGTTCTTTGTAAATTGATTGTTTTAAAAACCACCTGTAGCACAACAAAGTGGAAAGGCTGCATCTCAAAGGTACTCACTGTCAGCATTAAAACAAGGTATTTTGAAGATCTCATCAAGAGGTACCTTTTCAACGGGCTTAGGCCTCTGATTTCTGAAATTCCATTATTAGCTTTCAGACACAAACCAGAACACAACACCCTGCCAGCAACAGTAAGGACAGGCTGATCTTTGAAGCATTAGGTGATTCTTGCCACAAATCCTGACTTTTCTGTGCTGGTGATGATGTATATTCTCGCCTGACGGCAGAAATCCAGCAGCACTGACTCTGAGGCTGGGGGAGGCACCAGGGACGAGATAGCGCTTGCCACCAGCGGTCACTCAGCAGCCACTACCTGCACCACGCACATACCCATCCCTCTCAGGTTTCCCTGTCACCTTTAGAAAACAACAACAACAACAAAAAAAGGGGACAAAGGAATAATTAGCAGAACACCATCTGCAGTGAGGGAGGTTTCTCCAGGGAAAAAAGAAAAACCCAGCCTGTTATGTTGAGTCTTTTGTGTCCAAGGAGCAAATGACACGGATAGTCAATTTACTTCTTTGAGTAAAAATTATAAATGAGATCACTGGAATGGATTAAGATACAGAATAGCTGACAGTGTCATTAGTGCCCAGTGTGCCATCTCTGATAAAGGATCCCAACTTTCATTGACTATGTTGAATTTTGTTACCCAACTTGGACTGTTCCTTGGACTACAAATTGGGCATTTCAAATAATCCGAAGTAAAGAGTATTAAAAATGTGCTCAGAAGAATGAGAAAGGAAATAGAATGTTTACACTAGTACAACAAGCAAGTATTAAGATCACCTTATCAAAAGGAGGGTGTTATTATTTCATATAACTAAATGTGACCCATATGAAATCTGAATTGGATGTATACTAGAAAATGCTGACACATTAAAAAAAAAAATTAACCTATGACCAGGAATGGTTAAGGGTGCAGTAGTTTTCACGTGAAAATCTCCTTGGAAATTAACGTGAACTCACACTAATTTAAAAATAAGAAAACTAGCTGTGACCTGGTGAAATACGGGAGGCGCTGCCTGGTTCACTACTACTACGGGTAAGGAAAGTTGCTGCCTCTGAGGCTGAAAATCAAAACAATCAAATTAAACCGTGACTAAACACCCCTGCTCACCTCCTGGAGCGAAATCCCTGCTGTTGATGCCCCAACAGAGCTGCATCCGCTCCCCCAGGAGCAAGGAGCTAACTAGAAGAGCAAGCCTGTACGTAGGGACAGAGCATCCTACATCTCCCACTCCATTTCTCAGGGCATATCCTTATTTCCTTGCATCCAACTCAACTCAGATGAGGTACAGGGTACTCCTCTGGGGGGAGGCAGTGTTAGTGTCATCTGGTACCCACAGGTTTATGAAAGAGACAGCTGTAGCCAAATCCACTGCCGTCGCTTTCGGGGCAGCATCTGCTCCGTCTCCACGGGCAGCGCGTCAGGGCTGGAAACGGAGCAGTCGCTGTAGGCACACGAGGCAGCCTCACCCCGGGTGAAAACAAATGTGATCTTCAATGCAGCTGATCCTCCAAGTCAAGGATGCACCCCACAGAGGATGATGTTTTTAATGCTATATCATAGCTTCTTGAGGGAAATCAGACAGCTTCCTAATTAACCACCCCCCCTCCACGCCACACACACACACTCCTGCTTTGAATGCATGCGCTGAACCAGAAACACCTCATTCGGAATCATATTATCAAGCAGGTTGCGGTTCTGCTCATCCTCCTGTGTATTCCAGTGGTTTTCCAATCCAATACAAAAAAATAACGGGTTACTGACATCGACTTTTTTTATTGCTTGCATTGCTGAAAGAAAAGACTCAAAAAACCTGTAGTTTTTCTTTCATCCTTCTGCATTTTAAAGGATTTTACGGTACTTAAAAAAAAATTACATTGTAAAAAGTTTAAAAAAAAATTTTGCAAGGCCTTGTCTCTTTCTACAATTCTCTGCTGTGGGGGAAATCTCCTTTTGAATGGAACTGCTGAGTTTTACAAATCAGCAGAGTCTGCCAAGCAGGCTGACACCTCACACCCTTTGGCACGCTCCCTCGGGCAAGTTGGTCACCTGCCCCTGGTAGAGCCTTCTCCTTGGGTGCTGTTCTTCATCTCTCTGCTTCTCGGGGAAACGCAATGAATCAAGAATTAATAACTCTGGTATAAGTCCAAACAAGCAAACATTTGCATGTAAACATTTTCATCACCCTAAGACAGTTGCCAAATAAGCACAAATAAACTCTTCTGCTCACAAGGAACCGACAGCCCCAGCAAACTAAACTGCTCCCACCCGCGAGAAGGTTCTCCTGGAGCTTGGTTACAACACGCTCTCCTTTCGGAGGATTGCCCTTGAGCTGCTGTAGATGTGCACTGAAAATAAATGCAGAAATTTGGTGAACACAGAGGGTTGGGGTTTTTTTTTTTTTGTCATTTAAAGTCTCTATATGGAGTTTATTTGCAGCATTTATTGTATATTTTAGATTGTATTAATAATGAAGGATAGTTCAAGTTAAGCATTATACAGCTATGGAGATGCCGGTAACACATTCATATGGTTTAGCTAATACATTTTTCATTTAAGTACAGACTGGATGCTAATACATTCGTATAGTGAAACTAATACATTTTTTATTACTTTAAATGCTATGTGGGCAGCTGCATAGTAACTAATGAATTTGCATGAGATGATCTAATGTCTTCAGAAACAACTTAAATACTTTTTAAACTACTACATTCTCCTGCTCACAATAAACAATGATTGCAGGGGACAAGACATTACTCCTGTGGAGTACTCCATGTCCTTGAATACGACTAAACTCATCCCCTCCTTCATGCCACACCAGTTTGTCACAAAAACAGCGGGAGCAGAGCCCAAAACCCAGAGCAGCCCCCCCAGCACCCTGATACCTAGAGCCCCTCTGCTCTCTGCCACAATTCACTTCACACAAAAAAGCTTCCCAAGGAGGCAAAGAGAACTGAACCAGGCAAACCCACAATAAATATCAATGCAAAACTTCGGCCTTTTGGACTCAGCTTTCCTACAGGAAACCATTTTTTTTTGCCAGAATCTCTGTCCTGCTCATCATGAAGCACACACAGAGGTCTTGGCTCTTGTAATTGCATGGATCTGGACTGGTGCCTTTTAGCAGGTGATACACATTAAAAAATACTCCTTTTTCTTTCTTTTTTTTTTTAAGCTATGTTTTGACATCGCTCATATTACATAAAAATCCTTGCTAACTGCTGGAATGTTAACTGCCATATTTCCATGTGTCCTCTCCTAAATACTTCTAGAAGGAAGCAGTAAAATGCCAGAGAATGTCTACATTTAAACTAAGAAGAGGTGGTTAAGTTTTACCAGTAATTGGATGTCATATTAAGGAAAGTTAAATTTAAAAAAAAAAAGTGTTAAAAGCCTCTGCCATGGTTTTAAACACAACACCTTGCAAGAGCTGCGAACGGTACTGCTGACTCCAACGTGTAAGACCTAACAGGCTAACAACATTTCACAAATCAATCCTGCAAAACACCGACAGGCACATTTTACCCACAGCAAGCCTGTTTCACAAACAGCACAACCACACCTGCGTACAAACACCCAGAGGTGTCGGAACAAACTGAAATCGTGACTTCAAGCAGGATTTTTAGAGATTAGCTCAACAGCACTCAAAAAAAAAAAAAAATAAAAAATGAGAAACAGAGCAACTTGACTTTTTCTGCCTGCAATGATGAACATCCTTATTCCAGGACCGTTTCTACTCCAGAAGAGTATTCACTATTCTTGAGTGAGAAGAAACACAACACTGTGACCCAGCAATTCAGCACTGAGACTAACCCAATACGGACAATTCCCTGCATCAACTCTTGCCGACCACGCATTTTGATGGTACATACGAGCTCTAAAGCCTTTATCAGTGTAACATTCAACTGTCTCCCTTCCTGCACCCTGGAGGATTTTAATTAACGTAACACCTGTGAAACTTCGCTATTTCATGATGACAGAATTGTATGCTTTGCCTCAGACATCTTCTGTCCTTCGTATTCATTTCCATGCTTTAAAAAAGGAGTCATCAGCTTTAAATGAAGTAGTGGCTAAAACCAAGTGCAGAACATCTCTGTTAGTGCTTTTCAGGCCTGGATATAGTTTTTAAATAGTTCTACATATTCTTACCTACTTGGTACTACACACATACAGTAGTATCAGTTGTACCTCTTAACTCCACTTTCCTTACAGGTAACTTAGGTGGGGTTTGGCACGTCCCATGTGCAGGGACTTGGGTCTGGAGAAGAGCAGATTGAGGGGGGATCTGATCAATGCCTATAAATATTTCAAGTGCAGGCTGTCAGGAGGATGGGGCCAGGCTTCTTTCAGTGGTGCCCAGTGACACGACAAGAGGGAATGGGCACAAACTGGAACATAAGAAATTCCATCTAAACATGAGGAGGGGCTTCTTAACTTTGAGGGTGTCAGAGCCCTGGCAGAGGCTGCCCAGAGAGGTGGTGGAGTCTCCTTCTCTGGAGACATTCAAACCCACCTGGACACGTTCCTGTGGGACCTGCTCTGGCAGGGGGTTGGAGGAGATGATCTCCAGAGGTCCCTTCCAACTCCATATCATTCTGTGATCCTTCCTGAGGGCTGATGCACAGCTCGGTACCTTTTGCTCCCCGTCCCCAGGCCCATGATGTAACCCAAGCTCGCTCTTGCCACTTCTCTCCTGTTGTCATTTCACAGGGGTAAAGCTCCAGCAACTCATTGTTCACACACCACTCCTGCAGCTACAGTTGCAGAAGAGAACACATTTGTAAACAAACATCCATCGTGGTTGTTCACACACACATCTATATTTTCTTGCCCTTTGGTCATTTTCCCCCACTTGCTGCTGTTTTTGTAAATACAACTGTGTTCAAGAAACCATCGCCTTGTGCCGCGCTGCAATTAGCACCAAAAGGGGTGATATTTAATTAGGAAATTATTTAGCAATTCATAAACCATAAAAAAGATTTATCTAGTGGTGAAATACAGAAATCAAGCAAAAGAACAGTAAGACAGTGGAAACCAGAAGCAGGATGGCAAAACATGGAAATCCTGTGTCATTAAAACCCACTGAGCCAGCTCCTCAGCTGATCTGAAGTGGCATTTTTTGACAGAAGTCAATATAATGATGTGCCCTATGAAATGACCAGGGTTATTTGGCAGGTCTGACAAATTTCTTTTCTTTCTCAAGCGGGATAGGGGATGCAGGACGCCAGGGGGAGTGATGTGGAGGGCTCACAGGAAGAGACTGGACCATCCATAAGGCTGCTTTCCAGAGGAAGCCTCTTTCCATAGCCAATCTGCACTAATTCAAGCACTTCAACTTAACCCACTCGCATCAGGGCTGAGCCCAAGTGCTTCCCGATACACAACTCCACCTGAAGACACTGCAGTGACCGAACATTGGTGAGACATCTGCTGCACATGTTGGTGCTGATCCCACAGAGCAAACTCAACAGGTACCGGGATGGCTGGAGCCCCGACAAATTATGAACTCACGTTACAAAGCCAGTTCCCTAGTTCTGGGAGCTTGTGAGGCAGCCACATTAAATGAGCAATAAAATGCAACTTAATGGGGTCGATGTTAAATTAGTTTCAATTATCAAACCCCATTTTAACAAAATGAATGCCTGGCTTCCATCCAGGATTCGCATAATTTACATGAGAAAGCGCTGGGTTCTCTCTCCTCCTGCTAACTGATGGCACGTCGCAACTTTGCCTTTCATTAGGGAATAACTTCCATATTCTAACCTAAATACATGAACGTAGCAACAAAAGCCAGAAAAAAAAGAAAACGTGCAAGTTCAAGCAGAAATGGAGTAGAAATCAGGAAATGTAAGCGACCGCCAACTTGATGAAGCAAAGTCAGCATTAATAAATTTTGGAAAACTAAGTTGTTTTTTTTTTTTTAATTAGCCGCTTTAAGAGCATTATTACAAGGATATTGCAACAAATAAGAAAAGACACAGAGAACTTCTGCTTTTCACTAAGAAAGTGATGGACACAGGCTTTAATGTGTACCAAGCTATTTAGATATTGAAAATAGGGAAAGGAAATGCCTTGCATCTGTACGTTACATATGCTGGAAATTAGGCATCAGATTTTGAAGTGAGTAGCTAACATTGATGAACAGAGATTAATAAAGACCCAGCACCTCTCTCCTCCCTCCCTGGAAACATAGAGGGGACACTGGTGCGTCCCAGGGAGTCCACTCCACCCAGTACGACGACTCACTATCACATATGAACCAAGTGAGTATCTGCACAGTGTTTCCTATTTGTAGGAGGAGAGACCCAGCCATTACTGACAACTCTTCTTGGCCACTTCACTTGAGAGTTGCAGCTGGGCTTCCTGACTCAGAAGTGGTATCATCTTTATTTTGCTGTGGAGAGCATTTTTTTATTCCAGTTGAGGAATACGTATTTCACTAACAGCTTGATTATGTGCTGTGCTGCCTTTTAGCCTTGTTTTCTTTCCTTAAGTACTTCAGCGATACAAACCTGGAGGGAATGAGCCAACACACACAAACATACAGACCACGGCAAAAGCTCCTTCCAGCTCCTTCTCACCCAGGTGCCCTGGTTAGAGCTGCACCCCTCAGGTAGTCCTTCAAGGTCCCCACTGACCCCTCCTCACCCCACACTCGACCTGTTTTGATGTCCAAAAGAGGTTTTTGGGGGTCTCTTCTGATTATTCTTTCAGAGTCGTCATGTTAGTTATCACTTTTACACTGGCAGCCACGCTCCAGTCTCACATCTCTACCTTTCACAGATACTCCTTCCCTCAGGAAGAAAACCCCAGGAACAAAGCTCTTCTTTCCTTAGGCCTTTCTTTGTACTTTAATTGGCACTAAATATCATCCCTTTCAGCAAAATCTGCACTTTTCAGAGTTGCCTGGATTTAGTTTCTCTGGGTATGGGCACACTGTCTTGTGCATCAACCAAAAAGAAGGCTGGAGACCACTGCCACACTATGGGATCAAGGTCTGTTTTACCCACTCAAGGGGACCACAAAATCATGACAAATATGTGCAGTTAAAGAACGTAACGCCTCAATTTATTGCCAAATCGCCACGACCTGGACTTTAGCAGTAAAGCTCAGAAATAGAACAATGCCGTTACTTGTTTCATATGTAATCCCTTTTTAAACGACACTATAAAAGACAATCTGATGTAGATTACTTGACACCAAGAATGTGAAAGCATTTTTTCCGTAGCTGAGGAAGCGTGCGTTTCTCATCTTCATTCCACCTGTGCATCCAGCCACCTCCAGCCCTTTTCTTATCTCAGTCTTCTGTGTTACTCGCGGCTTTCATATCCCAGAAAGCCCAACCATCAACCTGCCTTCTTTTAAGTCCCTCTTCAGATGTTTTCCAGCGAAGCCCACACAGCGCCAGCCTTGAGAAAATGCCGTTTCACGTGGACTGTATGAAAACTGGAAGGAGAGTGAATGCTACAGGAATAAAGCTTGATCTGGCTCCCAGCAAGCGTTTCATGTCGACCGTTTACGCAGACAGCAGGCTTGCAGCGGCAGGAATAATTTATTCTCCCAAGGTTTGACTGAACACCCATTATATTACCTGCTTTTCACAAGTAAAAACAACGATAATATTCTGAACTTGGTCAGGAATCTGTTTTGCAGCCCCAAAGGCTCAGAAGGTATGAAGTAAAAGACAGCGTGGCAGGTATTTCAGACACAAAGAGGAAGGAATCTAAATTCTGCTGGATTCAACATGCGCCGGGCAGAGTTCAAACAAAGCTTTCTCAGACTTACTACTCTTTCTTTTTCACTGTGTGACATGGCCAAAGCATGTCTTATAAATGACAATTTCTCTTAAAACAGACGCCATCTTCCTAAGCTTAAACTCAGAGAAGTGGAATAAAGACACATCGATAGATTAAGATAGATGTATTTTTCATACTTTCACTGACACCTGGAAAGTTTAATTAAGTTGAAAGTCACCAACTTCAGCTGAAGATGCTGACTGCTGGCTGTTTAATTAGTTGCTTGTCTCATTGATTAGCAACTTCTGCAGTACTCGATTATAAATGGTTGTAATGTTTGCCTTGCTTCACAGCCTAATTAATGACAGACTATCAAACAATCGTATCTTAGTTTGATTTATAAAGCTAAATATGTATATTTTATTGCAAAGTAAAAAATTCAAATACATAAGGAGAAAAAAAAAAATTGATGTACCAAAGTAATCGTGCACAAGTTTTGCTTTTTCATCATAACAGACAGGAAAACTTTGCTGAAGTTACCATAATAAGTCAGTGCAGCCTGTCACAAGTATATCCTTAATTTCAGAGTACAGACTATCACAGCATTTGACAAACGCTTCAATAAACCAGCATTAAACAACGATCCGATGAACGAGCTGCGTTACAGCGTTCTGTGCTCTATTAATTAAAAGCAGTATTTATTGCGAGCAGCCCACTTACTTGCCATAGACTGACCCTGAGCACAAACTTGCAAGAATACGTGGGCAACTGTTCTATTTAATGGTCCAAAACCTGTAAGACCCGTTGCACTCGCAGCAACCAGTGCCCAGCTGCAGAAGGCAACACGAGTTTCTACCAGAGACCCTACAACATCATGCAGATGTAGGGAAAATCCTCATTTTATGCCATGGATAACATTAGCCAGCAACACTCTGCCCGTCAATTTACACTTTTAACTATCAGTAAAGGGTAATTCTGTTATTGCTCACGTTCATAGCACTATAATTATCAAAGTTGAATTGCCCCCTTCCCCTTTTATTCCATTTGGATGATCACTCTTGATTGCTGCTTAGCTGAAAGACCTTTATCCAAATAATAATGATTGCTGCCAACATCATTTCTGATCAGTTAATGCTCTGCTGCAGGAAATAAGGGCAGGAGGCAAACCCAAGGGATTTAACCCCACTAGTCTGAGTGGAAAATAACGGTTCCCCCAGTGACTCCTGTTACTCCTCTAAATGATGAAAAATAGCCATGAAAAGCATGGGCAAAAGGGAAAGAAATTTTGTACCTCTGCAGGGTACTGCCAGGGGATGAAACGTTTACAGAGAGGCAGGTTTCTGACTAGTTATGCCAGACTTTCCCCAGCAATTCAAAATAAACAGCAGTAAACACCAGCTCTAAATCAAAATCTCAAAAAGCAGAAAACCAGTGTCTCACATACGATAAATACGCGTTTTTATTTCTAGACATACACTAGAGCCCGACACAGGAAGTTTTGCATTGCACTCCATCTCTTACCCTCTCATTCTCCTCAATGACTATACAAGCATTACAAAATGACATCCCTTTCCAATAATATTTACATTTTCTAAGAATCATACAGCATTTTACCTATAAAGCAACTGACTAATCACCTCAAATCTTGCCATAACAATTCACTTTTATTGGCAATAAAACAGTATTTTGGGTCCATATTCTCCTAATTTGATAGATGCTTGGAAAAGTATGTATTTTTGTAACTCCCTAAGTGAGATTTAATTTCAATACCTACATACTAATTCAAATGCAAAGAAGCTAAATTGAAAAGCATAAAGTGCACAGGGGATCAATACATAGACAGATAGTTGGAACATCTGCTTATAAAAATGTCTGTACAGTCTCTGTTTTATTTAAAATGCAGCATCTTACCTCAATAACTTTTGAGAAAGATGTAATTAAACTTGCCCAGATGGACTTGCAAGTTAAACAGAGAAAAACATAATGTACCTAATAATCTACATGTAAAAGAAAAATGAGAAAATTGCATTGATATGGTCTCTAACTTTATAATTTGGGAAATTATGGCCTAAATCAGAGTCAGGTCACATCTAGTGGGGGCTTTACTGCTGACAGATCAGGAATGTAAAATGGGTACAGATCTTGTGAAGCTGAGTCAAATCCTCCGCAATCACAGAAGAACTTGCCATATAATTCCAAAATAAGCATAAATTACACATAATCACATACATTTTCTTAACTCCCCTTCACAACTACGTACAGCTGAGCGATAGTGCAGAATCCCACTTTGGCAGCTAATGTCTGCTGGTTTCAGTTTAAATGAACTGTTGCCCACTTCAGATTTAATTGTTCTTATCCTGGTGTCCTCTTAAGCTCCAACAATTCTTCCTCTCTGAAGTTTTTTTCTCCTCTCGCTCTTCATTTCCCTAGTTTAAACCTTTCTCTTTTCATCTCCAGCTCCAGCTCCTTCATGCAAAAACCACAAGTCTCTGGCTTCAGGACTCTGTACTATACTGCATGGCACCGTATTAACATCAGTCACCATCATCACCCCTCACCACCACCTTCATTCTGTTTAAATGTTTATACATACTAAGGAGGCTTCTATCCATCTTTAGAGACAACTTAGGCTTGCCCAGGAAACACAGCAGACTGGCATTATGGAAGAAGAAGAAACAGCTAAATTAAGCTTCTAGGAGTGTTTTCACAGTAGCAAACTTTGTCAGGCTTGGAAAAGAAGACAAGGGCAGGTGCACTTGGCCACATTCATGACCCCACTTCTTTGACTTTTCATCCCAAATTGAAGCCAGAAATTGGTACGATGTTTGTTGAACTCTTCCCAGACATCAGAGGAAAGCTTTCTGGCCTAAGTTCAAGACACTTGAGCTCCAATGATCAACAAAAAGTACAAGGACCTTCCCCAGGGGGACTCCAGCCCAAGTGCTGAGGAAAAGAACAACCTCTGCCAGCTCCTCCATCACTTCTGTGGCTCAAGTCTCAGGATCCCAAACTACAGCCATTTTCCACAGCAAAATGTCTTTGTTGCACCACTTACCTCAAAAGCCTTCACTTTCACAACAGAATATCGCACTATCAACACAACCACCAGTCCAGGCACTGTCAGGAAATGGATAAAAATCCAATTCTGTGACTATTAAAAAGCCAACAGAATTTGCAACAGCAGGGACTGTCCCCCTGCAGAAGTGACCTCTATCCTCACCCAAATGACCCATCACCACTCCACCATTTATTGTCTTCTCTTGCTGCCAGCAGCCCACCCCAGCCATAAGAGCAGCCTTTTACTCCAGAAAATGCTTTTTATTCCAGAGAACACCTGTCCAAAGCCCTCCACTGCAGAAACTACTCAGCGCCACCTTATACAGACATTTTAAAGAACATTTTAGGCAGCATTTTGCAATTTTTCTGAAGAAAGACTAGAACACTCAAGGCAATAACCTCCAGCAGCACGTTTGCTCAGTCAGTAAGGTTATACAATGTGAAGTACCACCCGGTTGTCATCAGAAAATCTATACTTTCAGCTAGCACATTGTGGTGTTGGTGCAACATCAGGGCCCTCCTGTCACCTCATCACCCACTGCTGTGGTGACAGACAAATTCGTTACAGATCCCCATGACGAAGTTGTGTACAACGTAGGGCCTTTAGGGATCCTCACGGTGAAGTTGTTAGAACCCAAACTTTATTTTAACCTGGACCCTGTGCAGAGTGGGCCATTTCACAAAACACATCTATGGACCAGGCCATTTTCACACACCAAACACACCTCGAGCTCAAGGGACACGTAACAAAACCCCCTTGGTCCCTAGTGAAGCACTATGACCACAGACTCTCCTCACTCCATGGTGGCTCTGACCCACCCATCTGCTGCTGGGTGCTTTTATAGGTGGCACTTCCTCATATGGGTCCCTGTCCTGCCACATTGTTCGTCCTGCTTGGCCTGAGCACCTTTAAAGTGGAAGCTGGTACATGAGCCACCCACCTCCAGCCAATGGCCACCTGCCCACAAGATGGCCCTGATGGCATAAGGGTCTTCAGGCACAGCTTGCTCTTCAACATTTGAGAATAACAGAAGCTCAAAGTAAACAAACAACAAAAAAGCACCCGAATAATTAAGAAAAATGCCCAAAGTGCTAAGGGCAAGCCAGGACTCAACTGCAAAGCCTTCTCCAGCGAGCTGCAGTGACAGCTTACCGAGTGCTGTGAAGCCAAGGGTCGAGTTTGAGAAGTGATTATATTAATAGGAGCCATTCAGTGCTTTATCTGTTCCAAGTGCTGTGCAAACATTAATTAGGCAGTCGGGTAGAGAAATGCGAAGTGCTGCAGAACTGACCAAAATATAAATTAATTAATTATGGAACTGCAACAGATTAATCATTTTCCAGCTACCCGCTAACATCAAAGCAGCAGTCGTGGGAACCACACGGCACCAGAAAAAGATGCTGAACAAATTGAATTGCTGCTTCGTTTATAGAGGACCATCATTTAATATGTACAACAGTACTTCCTGGTTTAATTATTTATATTCAGACACGAAATTAGCAGAATTCCTTTTGTGCATAACCTACATCTGCTTGGATAGGTGCATGAATTCAAATAGGCCTGTGAATATTTGTCTTCGGGTGAATTTTGAGTTTTAATTTTTAACAGAGTTGAATGTCTTGTTTCATTGGAAATTATTAATACAAATTGCAAGGACTTTAGTCTAACTATGAAAAACATTTGGCTATATATCAGGCTTTTTCCCCAGGGATTACATAGCCATGGTCTAAATACCCTGGTCTGAACCACAGCTGAGGTATCCGTTATGCTGTATCAGCATGGCATAGAAGAAAAATTAATGCCTGGACAGGCATTTTTAAGAATATTTTCCTGTTAAAAAACAGTTTTGAAAAAAAAACACCACAACCCGCCTTGAAAAGCTCTACAGAAATACTTGGGGTTTTCTGACTTCTGCTCGAATATACATAATTCTAGATTAGAAAATGGCATTTTTCAGCAGATAAAAGGTGAAGCGATGATTTTGGTCCACTTTAATAAAAAATATGATAGAATTTGATATTGAAAAATAGGATGCTGTCGCTGGATTTGCAGAATTATGGGCGGGGGGATATCATGGCCCCAGTAACAGTCTTGTCTGTGCAAACACCCAGGAAAAAGCTCATTGATAAATAGCGCTGTGAGCCCTGTTTTGATGGCTAAAACAATGTACAAGTTATACATGTAGTGGTCATCTCATTAATTCACCTTACCTTTGCAGATGTGAGGGGCAATATGGCTAATACCTAATTCCAGATACCTGTTGAATTGCAGAACTCTTCATTTTTCTGGTAACAGAGCATAGTTGTGGGGTAACATAAATTCTGAGGGAGTAAATGAAGGTACTTAGAAGTTTCAGGATCACCTTCAACATTCCACTAAAAAAATGCCAGTGATCTTTGCTCAGCCCCTTTAATCATGGAATCAGGGAATTGTCAGAGCTGGAAGGGACCTCTAGAGATGATCCAGTCCCACTCCCCTGCTAAAGCAGGGTTGCCCAGAGCACATCCCTCAGGGCTGCATCCAGGTGGGGCTTGAAGGTCTCCAGAGAAGGGGACTCCACACCCTCCCTGGGCAGCCTCTGCCAGGGCTGCCACCCTCACCACAAAGAGGTTTCTCCTCATCTTTGAATGGAACTTCCTGTGTCCCAGCTTGTGCCTGTTGCCCCTCATCCTGTCACTGGGAACCAGTGAGAACCACTCCATCCCCCTCCAACCCACCCTTCAGTCACTTGTGATCATGAAGAAGGTCTCCCCTCAGCCTTCTCTTCTCCAGGCTAAAAAGTCCCAGGTCTCTCAGCCTTTCCTCATCAGCGAGATGCTCCAATCCCTCTGTCATCTTTGTTGCCCTACAGCGGACCTTCTCCAGTAATTCACTGTCTCTCTTGAACTGGGGAGCCCAGCACTAGGCACAGTGTTCCAGTTGTGGCCTTACCAGTGCAGAGTAGAGGGGGAGAAAGACCTCCCTCGACCTACTGGCCACACTCTTTGCCACACAGCCCAGGATGCCATTGGCCTTCTTGGCCAGAAGGACACATTGCTGGCTCAAGGATAACTTCCTGTCTACCAGGACTCCCAGATGCTTGGTTTTGATGGGGTCAGTCTGTTTTCAGTGGCATCCAGTGACAGGACAAGAAGTAACAGGCACAAACTGGAACAGAGTAATTTCCATATAAACACGAGGAGGAACTTCTTTTGCTTTGAGGATGGCAGAGCCCTGGAAGAGACTGCCCAGAGAGGTGGTGGAGTCTCAATCTGCGGAGACATTCCAAACCTGGCCGGACACGTTCTTGTGCAACCTGCTCTGGGTGGATCTGCTCCGGCAGGGGGCTGAAGGAGATGTTGATTTCTGGGGGTCCCTTCCAATTTGTGATTCTCCTCAGAAGTGCTTTCCAGCAAGTCCACCCCTAACCTATCTGCTGCTAAACAAAGGCTTACGCAGCTGGGAGGCTTCAAGCTGAGATAGTGGAGAGAAACAACAGCACTTCCTTGTGAAGTCACGTCAGTGTAAAACAAATATGAGATGCAGTATTGTGGCTTGCGCTTTCTGGAGCTGCTTCAGTCACCCCTCCAGGATAGAGCTGCAATAACACTTTTCCCTTTGGCAAAACAACCTTGTTGGCACAGGGGCACTATTACAGAGCTGCAAGACAAACTCATTTTTGAAGCTCTTATGTTTATCTGGCGCTTGCTAAGAAAAAAAGGAGGGCCTGTCTTGCTGGCTTGTGTGTTTGTTGTGAGCGGAGATCTTCCCTTTTAAGTGGCAAGAACAAGCAGAAGGGCCAGAAGCCAAAGCCTCCAAGGAAGAGCCAGAGCCAGAGATTGAGGGCAGGAGAGAAAGCCAGGCTCCAGTGACACAACAAACCATAAAACACTCATCAAAAGATACCCACCTTCCTTTTCTTGCTTTCTGTCAAAATATGAGCAGATCTTGACGGGTTAAATTACATTATAAAATATGTATATGCACACTCACGCGGATAATGCGTCTCTGTGACTGCAGCTCATTAACATGCAAATATGAATTCAGCAGTGAAGCTCAATGCTACAGGAAGTTAATGAGACAAAGAATTGTATAAGAGTCACAAAAATTTCCTTTCATACTTGTCCAGCACGCTACAGGCATATGGACTATGTCCCACCTTCATTAACAGAAGTCAGTTTGAATGTGCAATGTCTTTTGTGTCCCCGTCACCTTTCTCAGGCTGTACACAAATGCATTTCACAGAATCCCAGAATGCTATGAGGTTGGAAGGGACCTCTGGAGATCATTTCCTCCAACACCCTGCCAGAGCAGGTCCACCCAGAGCAGATTGCACAGCAATGTGTCCAGGTGGGTTTTCAATGTATACAGACATAAACTCCACCACCTCTCTGGGCAGCCTCTGCCACCCTCAAAGAAGTTTCTCCTCATGTTTAGATAGAACTACTTATTGTGCCTGTTAACCTCTCACTGGGCATCACTGAGAAAAGCCTGGCCCCATCCTCCTGACACCCATCCTTTAAGTATTTATAGGCGTTGATCAGATCCCCTCTCAGTCTTCTCCAGACTAAAAAGCCCCAAGTCCCTCAGCCTTTCCTCTTAAGAGAGATGCTCCAGGCCTCATACCATCTTTGTAGTCCTCTGCTCTACTCATTCCAGCAGTTCCCTGTCCTTGAACTGGGGACTCCAGAACTGGACACAATGTTTCAGATGGGGTCTCACCAGGGCAGAGGGGGAGGATGACCTCCTGTATTTCAGGAGTGCGCCATAGTCACAACTTGAAGAGCTGTGTGTTATTTTTCACAGGCTACTCTGCCTCTCAACTTACTCTCCAAAACTCAAAATTCACCACAACTGCTCTTTGAGGAATCTGGCGGTGCTAACAAATCAACTGTTATTTGGCACCAAAGGAATAATTGGCAGTTACTGCTTCCCAGAGCTGATACCTGAAGGAAAGACCTCTTGGAAAATAGAATGAGAAACCCTGAATTGATGCACATCAACCAGCGAGTCCATAGAAAGCTTTGTTAAGTTTTTAGCTGTATGATGTCAGAACAACCAGTGAGAAAAATAAACTGGAAAATACGGTCCCAGGTTGGGTGATGGATTGAAAGGGGGTAGAGTTAAGCCCAGAAGGGCCTTTAGATTAGCACCTCTGGGTAGCTGGTTGAGGCACATCCTGGGATTGATCTCGCTTCCTATACAAGTGTTTTATCCTGCTGTGAAGAACTGTAATATCTGAATGCCTAGTACATAAAACCAATAGCAATATCCCATGCAGACCATGAACAGCCCTGGCACGTCTTTCTTCTCCTGGCACGTTGGTAGTGGCAGATAACTGGTACCCTTTAACGACATGTTTGGATACTCCGAGTGCTTTGGGTTTGACAGCTGTTTAATGGCTTGAATGATACAAGTTTGGAAGTTTTCATGCAATTTCTAGTGAACAGATGTTCATTTAGAAAGAGACACGCGCACAAACACACACACAAAAAAGCCCAAGTAGCTGCTGGGACATGCAGTAGCTGGAGGCCACTGGCTGTCCCCAAGGGGGCACCAGGGCCACTGCCTTATGAGGATGGTGGGGCCACCTGCCTCCACAGACAGTTTTGACAGGGCCACACACAAAAACCTCATCTTCCACCAACTCTGGCAGAGACAAAGACAAGTGTCATGTCTAGGCTGCGTGTCTGACACTGATTAGCAGAACTAAGTATTCCATTTTCAGGTTTAAGCCTGTTTTTTACAGGTAACTCAATACTTAACACAGTTTCCCAGTCATGAGGGTTCGCAAGGCTCTATAGAAAGTTATTAGATAACTCTTCTGCATCCTATTACCTTTTTCTTTCCTTTGCATAATTAAATTATTAATATTTTCTTATGATTCAATGGTTGGATCAATATGAAAATAAAATATTACACCCTAAATTCTTTTTTTGAACTTAGAAATTAAGAATTTGAGGGAAGAGCTATCTATTGTAGACAGAAGGAGGGCTTCCATGGCTGGTGGTTATCCCTGAAGAAGAGCCCTCAGGCAGAGCAGCAGGAGGAGCTGTGTCCCAGGAGAACTGGGCAGCCTCAGGCTTCCCCCAGTGCCTCCCTGCTGCTGGACAGGACATGGCACTGGTTTCTTTTGACCTTTTTCCTCAAGATTACATTAGGAAAGAATTTTTCCCTGAAAGAGTGGTCAGACACTGGAATAGGCTGCCCAGGGTGTGGGCTGAATCCCTGTCCCTGAATGTGTTTCAGAGTCGTTTGGCTGTGGTGTTGGGGTATATGGTGTAGGGGAGGGCTTTGTAGAGTAGTGCAGATGGTTGGACTTGAGGATCCCAAGGGTCTCTTCCAACCTGAATGATTCTATGGTTCTGTGATCAACAAAGAGCAGCATAATTACCAGCAGGGTCCAACAAGCCTCCTGAAACCAGGTTAAAAAAAAAAAGTAGGACATAAAAATACTAAAAATTAAGAAGGGCTTAAAAATTAAGGGATTCCTCATCTACAAACTTTTGTTTTACAGCTTTGTGTCTTTTGACTGGAGCTGCTAAATATCAACTACTAGAATTTTCTTTATGGTAACCTCCTTGCAGAACACATTGGTGCAGAACAAGACGATGCAAGGCACGTAGTATGGTTTCCTCCTTAATTCTGGAATATTTAGCAGCAATATTTGACTGTGTTCACACAGTGCTACGTAAAACACTCATGCAGGTCCAGGAAGCATCCTAAGCACATTAGTTAATTAAGAGCACTGCACCCAAATGACTTAGCCCTGCTTCATGCTAACACTGTAACTCACACAGCAAAATCCCTTCCATGCCTACAGCTGGCTTGTACAACACTGTAGGCAGACACAGAAACTTCTGGAAGTCCAAAGAAGTTGTCCCAAACCACATCCTTCAGCAAAAGGAGGGAATTCCCTCACTCATCACCATAAGACTCACACAAAACTTTGGGCACTCCTTTCCCTTCACTCTATGAAGTCTCCCCCAGCAGGACAGAGCAAGTGTTGCCATGCCCTGAAGATACTCAGTGCATTACAAAGATGAGAAAAAATGCTGTTGCAGAAAAGCATGAGGAAAGCCAGACACATTTTTCTAAAAAAACAGATGTAAAAGATAAGGACAACCCCCTGAACACATTCTCCTGAAACTTTGTTTTCCTGATCCTAGACATTTTAAGTATAGAAATTACATTAAAAAAAAAAAATCTTTCACATGTTTGCTTTTTCTCAACCATTTTGTCTATTTATTTAAAATAAAGGATCCTACTTCACGTACTCCGGCAGACTAACTTCCCTTGGGTTGTGATTCCTGAAACACGTGTGGCACTGCATTGCAGAATCTCTCTGCATCCAATTTTCTGCCAGCTCAGAAGCTGTCATAGCACATTTAGAAACACTTGGAACCAAATGTCAAAAATAGGTACCCCTAAGTACCGGAATAAAAGTGGCTTTGTGTTCAGTAGAGCTAAGCAAAAGAAAGTAAACACTATTATAAGTAGTTAGCTATTACCTAAAGTGCCAAAAACGTACCCTGGCAACATGCAGATATAAAAGGGAAGGAAGCACAAGTTACTAAACAAAGCAGTAAAAGATTCTGAGCACCAAGCAGCAGATCAATTAGAAAAGTCCAGAAGCACACCAAGGTGACAGAAACATTAATTAAAACGCAACACTCCCCCCTGCCCAGCACAAAACACGTGTTAAAGAATAATAATACCAAATCAAGGAGGAAATACTCAACAATAGCCAAATGGCAAAGAGAAAGACTCAAAACAGGCCTCAGAAACCCTGGTGCGATGGCAGCACCCGCCACAGAGGCGCTGGTGGAGGGACACGGGCATGGATCCCCCAGTTCTCCCAGCAGCAGCCCACAGGGCGCCAGAAGGTCAGTAAACCTCTGCTGGCCCTCTGCAAAGCTGAAACGTCTCCCAAGAACCACTTCAGCGCCAGGAAAAAGGCACATTTCCTTGGAAATTTCCTTTTTTCTAGGAGGAAATATCTTTCAAGAACTGCTTCAGCGCCAAGAAAGAGGCACATTTCCTTGGAAATTTCATTCTGCTGGGAATGCTCAAAATGTTGCAACTCTCCAGGAAGAAAAAGTTAAACAAGGGCAGTTCTGGAAGATGGTTATATTGCTGAAATATGTTATTCTAATTATTTGTTAAATGGAGCGAGGTCTTAGCTGTAACATAACAGCACTTTAATGGGATTTAAAGCCATACTCCACGTAGGTTTAATTGAGCATTGAAATGCTTAGCACAGAACACGGGAAAACAACTTTCATCAGCGGCAACTTTAAACTGGAGAGGGGCAGAGAAAACCTTTGAAACATTGTGCTTCTGCCATGGAGATACCCATCAGCAGCAACGGGAGCTCGTTAAAAGCATCAGCTGGATCCATTCGGCAGCCTCTCCTAACGCCGCTCACGGAGAGGGGACTTGTTTTCCCATTTTATCCCTGGCAGATAAAACAGGGTGCACTTCTTGCATTAGCGGGAAATACAGTGGCTGTCTTAAATCAAAAGTTTTTAAAGTGGAGACTTTACCTGCAAGGCACACCATGAATGATTGCAGCACGAGCAGTTCCCAGAGCAACCTCATCTTCACCTTCCTGGGTTAGCGGAGACCAGTCCAGTAACTACAGAAGAGAAGGGGGGCTCCTTGGAAACTTTAGGCAACCTTTAATCTGTAAAAGAGACAAATCACAACAGGATTGAGGGTTTATGCTCCTTCTGGTTCTCACAGTTTGGTTTTCTTTGCAGGAAAGTTGTATCTGAAGGCCAACAAAGAAAATATTTTAAATGTTGCATTTAAAATCAGTCTGAGGAGCGATCTGCAAAATTGGTTTACTCCCCAAGTGCTACTAACAATCTTTTTTTATTCTTCAGATCCACACTCTAGAAGAAGAAAAAAAAGAGAGAGAGAAGGCATCAGTATTATTACTAGAAATGAACAGAAATGTGCAGAGGAAACCACTCTTGCAACCTTCAGGGCCCACGTACGGTGGGTACTGGGTGAGGATTAGGATTTGCAGTCCCATATCCGCATCTTCCACTTGGGTGTTGAGAGATTCCTCCCGTCTTTCAACTCCATTATCAGCAGATTTGCTCACTGCCTCTTTGGGGTGATCTGAAGCTAAACCGGTTTACTCTGTAGCTTTCAGTTGTCCTGTACCTCAAACCAGGACAACATTTAAGAGGAAAGTTATGAGAATTACGCTCACTTTTCTGTACAAACGTCACCCAGTACATGAAGAACATCATCTCCAGAAGGCGACACTTTCTAGGAAGTGCTCCCACCCTGCTCAGGAAAGTGGGATGCATTTCCCATTTCAGCCATATTCTCATTGCCCCAAAATTGTTCCAAAAAAGCCCTTAAAACATCTCCAGGCAAAACCCAATTTTTCTTCTCACACTCAGTTATAACTTTTAAATAGTTAAAATTCGTAAGCAGGCAATTTTAAGACTTCCTCAGCTTATCACGGCGATATTCCCCCCCGCAGTGCGACCCAGTGGGTGGAAAATGCCTCTTTTTTAGGAAAGGAACCTTTTCCAGAGTGGGCATTGAAATATTAACAATAAATAAGTCAGACACACATTCTTATAATTTATTCATATCACTGAAGGCTGGCAGTTAAGGGGCCTTCATGTTTACAAGACAAACTGCATGACTAATAGCATGTGAAGGGGTATCATGAGAGGTCTCTGCTTGCTTTTGTGAACTGAAACTGATAAGATTCTTCTAATAACGTTGGGGTCAATGCACCAAGAAGGCTAAGAATCTTTATAGTGTGATCTGAAGATGTAACTTGGGAGGGGGTAGAGATTAACTGAATATATTTATCTGTTCTCACAGACTGATTAGGCTAGCAGGGAGCTAGCAGGAAGAACTAATCAATGAAAACAAATAACATCTTAAGCAAATGATTGGAGTATTAATTATTAATTTTTGAAGAAAAATATCATCATAGACCTTTATATTGATTGACATAGTTAAGCAGTTACTCTCAGGATTTATAGTGAACTCAAAAAATGTATTTATTTACACTATATAGGCTTCATACATTAAGAAATGCTATTTTTCCTCTAAGCATTGAAATCCTCTTGGTTATAACTGCACCTATGCAGGAGATTTGTATTAAAGGCGAGTTGCTCGTGGTTTTACACTACTTTAAGTGAGATTTGAGATGAAGCTTGTATTCACCAGCAGCTGCTGAAGTTCTTTCGTGTTCTCGTTTTCCCACGTATTATTCCCATCAATAAGCCCACCGTGTCACTCCTAAGGCTTCTCTTCATTACACTGCAGTGCAACGCACTACGATTGTTCTCCTCGCTCTCTGCAATAAGCTACGTGGGACTGAAACAGAACAATCACTTACAGCCTTTGATACCTAATTAAAAACACAAGAGGGATAGCACTTATCAACTTAACCTACTGCCAAGGACCTATCTAAAGTGCCTGCGGATCTGCCTGCGAGCTGCCAACATGTGGAAGGGCTGACCAAAATCTCTCTGGCTCCGTGGATTAATAACAGCAGCCCTCAGTTTCTCAGCTGGCTATAAGCAGTGCCAGTGGCAGGAATGTATTATATCTGCCTTTTGGTTAAAAAAATCCTAGGGATATAAAACCCTAGATCTGACCCAAGTTAAGCGAAATGCCTCTAGTTTATCCCAAGGGTTTTGAGAATGGTGCTTCTGGAGACGTGATGGAGGTGAGGGACAATTCTTCATGGAAGACTGTGGAGATGGCTGTCGTCTTCCACTGAATCGCAGAATTGTCACAGTTGGAAAGGTGTCTGAGAGCGTTGAGTCCAACCACACACAAAAACACAACCCACAGCCCACAATCTTGACGTCTAAAGCATGCCCTGAAGTGCCACATCTACATGTTTCTTAAATACCTCCAGGGTATAGCCTTCAATTTATTACTCTTCTCCACTGAAACTTCTCTTACCAGAACTTATCCTGACTCTTCACCTCTTTGGGAAGAAATCTGTCTACTTTATGGTTTTTGCGAGCTGATTTATTATTTTTTTTTCTGTGTAGGAAATCATGCTTCTCTACATATTTTGAAAACTAATACAAAGCATTTGAAAATTACTAATGTAAATTAATTTTTAGCTTATAAGGGCATTAAAAATAGCACGCTTTCTTTTCCTCCCAAGGTCACAAGATTCACATAATCTTTGGGTCTTACTTTCAGCCAAAAATAAAACTTACACTAAACCCAAACATTTTTAGTACTTGGCACAGGTAATTGTTAAGTCCAGTGAAAAAGCTGAAAATCTTCTGTGTTATTTAGTTATTCAAAACATATTCCAGAGAACTAGCAGACAGCAAGAGGGTCATGTCTCTGCTACAGAGAAACATTTTCAGATGTTTGAATGGAAACAGTGACTTCTGGTGTTAATGAACTGTCGATACGTGACTGGGGCTGGTAGTTCCATCAATGTTAATGGACACTCCATTCACCAAAGTATATACCCTGTAGTAATCACCTTTGATTATATTCCCAGAAGATGCTCTAGCATGTATAATTTTCTAACTAAGTGTAATAGTACCACGTTCTGTTGCTGTATTTAAGCTTCACCATCTTCCTGGTGCTCCCTAACAGCCCTCCCAGGAGCGGCGCTGGAAATTGGTACCCTGACCTGGCACAACCACACACCAACCCTTGGACCAAGACATCCCCCAACACCACCTAATGCATTACACAAAGTTTCCCAAAGAGAAAACGATGCCTGTTTCGGCATAAAAAGCAGTGGAAAGTACATCAAATGATTACTATTAAAAATATTTTCCTAAGGTTAAGATACGGTGGTATTCAAGTTACGGCTGCATTTTCATTTCTCATGATAGTTCCCTATTTCACATGAGAACGAGTCCAATCTTCAAAATGTTTTCCCCGTAAACGTCGCTGCTGGTTGTATCAGCAGCTCCGTTGTTCACAGCTGTGTAAAAACTGTGGAAACAGGGTGACTTTTGATGGCAACAACTTGAGGAAAGGCAACGTTTGTGCACGAGCGAAAGACAGATCTTTGAAAAGACCCTTCCCATTTCTAAATGTTTTCTGACTATGAAATCCCAGGGGTGTCGTGCTGCCTCTTATGGAGAATACGAGAGCCCTGAAAACTTACAAAAGTTTAATATTTCATTTCCAGAGGGAAGCGTATGCAGTTTCAGCTCTCCACGAGTTACTTTTTTCAAGATGAAAACGCTTCAGGTTGGAAGTGCATCCCATTAGAAAACCCAGCGCCAACACACGCGCACGTGTCTTTTTAACGTTACTTTTGGCAGAGCATCCCCTGCAAATTCGTTTGAAAGGCACCTTTGTTTGTAATTGGATTCCGACAAAGAAAGTTGACTCTAAAAGCTCAGACTGCAGTTGGGTATGAGGAAAAAAAACAAGATGCCTGCATTAGAAACGTCGGCGGTGCATTTTTTTTCTGGGTTAGTAGGCACAGCTCTTTGTCACTAATTTGGATGTTTAATGATTAGCAATTCTTAAGGGGGCGGGGGGAAGAAATTGAAATGAAAATCCTAAGGGTAAGAGGGTAAGGTATATGAGATATATGGACGCATTCAGAACACACACAGTATTTTTTGTAGATGTACTTTGCGCTATATGAACTCCCTGATTTTGTGAATATACTGAAGGAAAGTTTGCCAAACATGCCCGAGACCCCTCCGTAGTGCAGCAGCAGCAGCAGCAGTAGGACAAAGCCTTAGCAATCATCTCACGTTTTTCTGCTGCACGTCAGTGTGCTGCACAGTGCCAATTCTGCTAAACTCCAAAATAAATCACTGTTAATGAAGCATGCTGCACATACAGACGGCAACAGGCAGCTTTTAATCACCTCAACAAAGGGAGAGCTGAGGGTAAGCACAAACCACTCTGAGCACTAAGATGTGAGTTGGTAGATTTAAGGTGATGTCGACCCTCCAACTGTCACAGGTCTGACCCGAGGGCAAGAGCGAGTATCTGATGTGAATTCACTGCTTTCCTGAATAACAACAGTAACTCATGGTGCCAAAAACCTCCAAAGACTTACCAAGCTGTTTAAACAGAAGTATAGTATCATAAAATACTATGGTGTCATCCCCAGAGGGGTTCAAGGCCAGGTTGGACAGGGCTTGGAGCAACCTGGTCTGGTGGGAGGTGTCCCTGCCCAGGGTGGTGGGTGGCACTGGAATGGCTTTAATGTCCCTTCCAACCCAAACCAGTCTACAGTTTAAGTAATTAACAAAAGTAATCTTCAGGTTTGAATGCAGAAGAGGGAACTGAGGTGTGGGTTCCCAACTGCTGTCTGGTTACAGGGAACTTGGGGCTGTAGAGCTGCTGAGAGCAGGTCATAAAAAGGCATATGGCAAACATCTGCAAGAACACCTACCTGTGTTGGATGCATATTGCAGATCAAGTCTAGAAAGACCAGCCCCAGCGAAACCTGAGCACAAAGGTTTTGCATAAACTCAAATTCATCTCATCTATATTAAAAAGGTAGAAAATAAGCCATAACATTTTCTGAGGTTCAAAAGAAACCCTTTTCCCTAACACAAAGGTACCTTCTTCTAAAATACACATGCAAAAAGTCTATCTCCATCAAATATGTGGTTGCTAGGTAATTCCCAAGTCTTATAAACATTAACTAAAAAGTCTGCAAAGCTACACCAAACCACCATATTCCATTTCCATCATCCCAAACAATACTTTCCAAAAGCTTACAGACTTCACAGAACTGATGGTGAGGGAGTAAGTCCCATTTTTTGACAAGAGGCTGTAACATACACTCATTTAAGCTTTTAACACTTAAGAAGCAGTGTTAACAGAGAAATATTGCAAAGGAGATGGTTAATTTTAAGTGAAATGATGTAACGTTAGAAGATTTTAAAACTTCTGATTTTTGACCCCTCCACACTGCATTCAATGGACAACATAGCCATTTTTGTCAAAATAAATGCAATTAAATGGGCTGGCCATCAGTTCCTTTAGAGTCCCCAAACACCCTCAAGAATGAGGCATCCTCTCTAGAAAGACATATTCCTGAAGCCCCGTGTTCACTGGCAACACGGCTTTGGCTGAAGCTGCCACACTTCCCTCAAATGCTTTTAAGGAGGAAGGAATATGAAAATTTCAACTTTGGGAAAGGAATTAACATCGAAATTTATTTCTCCTCCTCGCTGCCCAGCAGGAAAATTTAGCTGCTTATTTTTAAAAAGAGATACAGAGACAGTTTGCCTCTGCGGAGTCCATTTGTGCTTTGAGCTCACCCTTGTGGACCTCTTCGCAGGACAGGGTTTGGGTATTTTCCTGTTTGCTCACTTTGGAAATTTTCAATTTACACTCCACTAGAGGCCAATTCTATAACTTTACCGGAGGGTGGAGATAACTGAACGAAAAGCCATAGCTGGAGAGTAATTATAGAGAGCTCACTGCCAAAATGAGTCTGTCTTTCGTCTCATGTTTGCCGGTGTTTTTATTAGTGGCAGTAGTGGAAGGGAAGGTGTGCTTATTCAGTCTGCCGGTGACACTAAGAGGCTGCAGGTACCTCTGAGGGTGTGAATGTAATTCAAAAGCATCTTGACAAATTGGACTTAAAACCAGCCTAAAACAGAAGGATGAAATTGCGTTAAGAGGCAAGTGCAGTAAATAGGATGCTGCATTAAATAGCACAAACATACGCCGGGGAGCAGGCAGCCGGCTGATAGCTCTGCTCTGACCCTCACACAAGGGGACATGTCAGCGATGCCCTGTGACACCACAAGTGGCAAAAAAACCCTGCCTGGGATGGATACACCGGGTTTGCGGGTCCTTCTAAACCAAAAATACCTGCCAGGTAAGCAAGCTGTCACCCTCCCCAGCACAGAGGGGCTCGGGTGCAGGTCGTGCTGCATGTCAAGGAAGAGTTGCCCCAAACAGAAGAATCCACAGGAGAACACCACAAAGGATTAGAGGTCTATAGAACACGTCCGGTAAATAAAAACCAATTAAAAATCCACACCTTGTGTATTGTGTCCAGTATTGGGCACCTCAACACAAGAGAGATCTGGAGGTGCTGGAGCAAAGTGCAGAGGAGGGCAATGAAGCTGGTGAAGGGCTTGGAAAACAGATCTCATGATAAGCAATGGAAAGAGTTTAGATTGAAGAAGAGGAGGCTGAGGGGAGACCTCATCACTCTCTACAACTACATGAAAGGACACTGTAGAGAGGTTGATGCTGGTCTCTTCTCACAGGTAATTAGCAATAGAACGAGAGGGAATGGCTTCAAGTTGCAACAGGACAGGTTTAGGCTGGATATTAGGAAAGAAGTTTTCCCAGCCAGAGTGGTCAGACACACCCAGGAAGGTGGTTGAGTCCCCATCCCCCTTAATGTGTTTCAGAGTCATTTAGCTGTGGTGTTGGGGCTTTGGTGTAGGGGAGAACTTTGTAGAGCAGGGCTGATGGTTGGACTTGATGACCCAAAGGGTCTTTTCCAGCCTGAATGATTCTATGAAAACATGTAAAAGGTTGTTGGAAACAGAAAGAAGTAATTTGTTCCCATGGTCGAAGTGGGAATAATCACAAGAATGAATACAGAAAAGAGATTAAGGCTTAGATTTTGGAAAGACTTGTTAAACCCAGCTCAAGCACAGGGATTGGATGTCCACACAGGCTGCAGAATATATACCGTTGATGCTCTTTAGCAATCTGCACAATAAATTTAAGTCCAGAATGACCAAGATACCGAGGACAGACAATATATATTTTGCTTCCAGCAACACCAATATTTGGAAGGGAGAGAATTCCAGACACTGGGATCCTCCAGTCCCATTGCTGCTGTTTGCAAGGTGAGGTTGTTCCCCATCTGATGCAGAAATTGGAAGGACAATAACCCTGAGCCTCTGATAATTAATTGAAAGTCACTCAGACTGATGCACCGAATGGTAGCACGGAAGTGTCCTCTATAAATGAAGGTTAAAGAGACTGTTTGGCTTTAGTAAGGGGTCACAGGGCAAAAGCAATGAGGTTTCTTTCATGTAGCACAAGTAAGTTTTTTCCTAAATTAAAGCAAATTGTTTTATCTGTGAACAGGGTTAAACAGTGCTATTCCAGAAGAGCAGCATGAAGAATTAACTTGTAACACGGCTGTGGCAGAAACAAAATGCTAACAGCAGCTGGGGAAAGCAGCAGGATTAGACCTTATTTAGTGGGGCTGCATCAATATGTCAGCCTGTGAGGATGCAAGAACAGCCTTCTCACAATTTAGTGTCCAAAGCAACATGGACGATGGACACCTTTGTAAGAACTTCAGTGTGAGGAGCAGGAAATGCATCATCCCAGGGGGAAATAGTGAGAAATCAGCAATCCTGGATGAAATGATTCTGAAGGGCTTCTGACGGGCAGCATCTCTGCCCAGGATGTATAAATCCTGGGCAGATTTTGGTCCTGTTGCTCAGAAATAGCTGTGACACGCTCCTCCCAGCAGCATTCTGGGCACGGGCAGCTCAGGTCTCCTGCCAGTCCCTGCTCCCAAACGCCGTCTGTGGCCCAGATTCAGCAAATCATCAAATTCCTAACCCTTATGCAGCCCCTTGAATACTTTGCTGAATCCAGGCCTGTGTGTCAGGAGAGGGACAGGCTTCCCCTTACCAGATGCGATCAGTGACCCACAAAATTGAACATCCAAAAATAGAAGGTGCCTAAAAGATGCGGTCCCCAACAGTGCAAATCTTCACAGTACTTTTTGTGATGTGCACATCACTGAATCTTTTCAGCATTGGAAAGTCAGGTGGGTTTTTTTTTTTCCTGTGGTGGTGGCTGTTGTTATGAGCCTTGAGATTAAACATTGGCCTTCCCTTTTGCATAAGGGAAGAGAAAAGGGGATTTGAAGAGACGGCCCGGGGAGATGAAAGGTAGCAGGAACACGCTGGTGGCATCTCTCACCGAGCTCTCCTTGTTCTCCCAGCATGTCTGTCAGATCCTGATCTATCTCAAGCTTCTTTGCTGAAATTATCCCTTCTGGAGTTGCACTTATACACAATTCACACATTATGAAATATATACGGGCACGGTGTGCCTGATAAAACAAATGACACATACACAGCGTGTTTCTGAGATGTGCTTATAATAAATGGGAACGAAATGTTTCAACAAATTAATTATTTAAAAAAGAAAGGCTGAGAAAAATGGCGTCAGTTTTTACACTGTGTTTCCTCCTTTGGGCATTTGCTCGCATTCACAAGACTGAGATTTCATTTCACTAGATCAGGGAAGGTAAAGCACCTCCAACAGATGTGAGCTCCCAACTCGCTCCCATCATTTATATTTGCCAGGCGGTTGGGTCTTTGGTCCTCACTGTGCCCGAGCCACCCCCTCACCATCACACATCCTGCCACCGCTCGCTCCGCACCCTGGGAGGATGCTGGGGGTGCACACACACGTGGGAAACAAGGACCCCATCTACCAGATTAAGACAATAAATAGAATTCTAACAGTATCAGCAAAGATTGCAAGAGGAAGAACTCAGTAAAGTGCCCAATACAGTGAATTATCATCCCTAGAGGTTGAATACAGTTTTTTCTACATAAGTTTTTTTGACGCAAAGTGCTCTGTAACTTTTGCTCCGTGCCATTTATGCCCAAAGAAACTGCCTGGTGGGGCCAGCTCTGTTAGTAGTGGGACAGGCAGGGAGATTCCTTGCTGATGTAATAAAAGGAGTATATAAATAATCATCCCTGACACCAACCCTTCCTGACTTGTGAGATCAGGGAGTGGAGCAATAGGATGAGGCGTGGTGGTTTTAAACTGAAAGGAGAGATACACATTAGATATTAGGAAGAAATTCTTTACTCTCAGGGTGGTGAGAGCCTGGCCCAGGTTGCCCAGAGAAGCTGCCCCATCCCTGGAAGGGTTCAAGGCCAGGTTGGAGGGGGCTTGGAGCAACCTGGTGTGGTGGGAGGTGTCCCTGCCCAGGGCAGGGGGTGGGAACTCAATGATCTTTAAGGTCCCTTCCAACCCAAACCATTCTATGATCAGAAACTCTTAGAAGCAATACACCTACTTTATCTTCATGCAGAAACCAATACCACCTGATTAAAAACTGATGGAAGGTTATGGTTTGTAAGAAAATAGGCAGTTAAAAACAGAGCTGCACTCTTGTTTTACCGCGGGGAAGGATTCCCTGCACACCTTTACCGCCAGGAAAACTAAATCCAGGGAAGCAGCACTCCCTCTCAAACGCTGCATATTCCCACATCCCTTCACCCTCTGAACCAGTGAATCAGAGTGCAGTTTTCCACAGAAGACAAAAATGACAGTAATTAGAGCCTTTTAATTACTAGCCACTGACTACCGCACATCACCCCCTTATAACCCTTACCCGTTGTCTCTTGCTCCCAGGAAACCATCCTTGCTCTATAAAACCTGGATAAGTTGTGGACATTAATAATTAGATAGGGAGATCAGAGTGATTAAAGGCAAGTCTAAATTAAGGCTCTTGGTGTTAATTAGGGGTCACTATGTATCGTCCTACCTTTTCCATGGAAGGGTTGTATCGAGGAACACTCACCCAAAGCAGCACCTCTATCAGGTCACATCCAGCTTTTCTCAGCACAGGGTAAGCCCATCCCACCACAATCTCAGCACTTTGCTCAAACCAGGAGTAACATTATCATCATAAAAACCTGCAAGCAGTGAAACTTCATGGCCTGGCATTTTTCACAACTTAGAATTTACTCTCTTTCTAGAGAGTTTTTTCTTTACTGAAGGTTGTCTAGAACCCTCAAACATATAAGTTACCTTAAAACTGACCAATTTAAAACCAATTCCCAACTTCATGCAGGGTAAAATTTTCAATGCAGTAGCTTGCAAGATTAAAAGGAATGCTATCCCGTATATCCAAGCAATGAATGATAAACTCTGCATAAAATGCCAGCTTTAGGGAGAGCAAAACTAACTTGAAGAGCAAAAGATATCTAAGTTGGTATTCAGTAGCTCCAGCCTCTTCTCTCATAGCCATATCACTGACCCTCCATCAACGGAAATGATCTGTGAAGCATATTAAGTGTTCAATTATATATATAAATATAAATATATTAAAAAAAATCCCCCTCCCCCCCGATAGCAAAGACTGTCAGTGAGACCTGAATGCAGAGCAGAGCACATGACCAAACCTGGCTGCCAGGCAGGACCCTGCAGCCACCTCCGTACCAAATCCAGACCATCCTGGTCTCCAAACCGGGTCTATCTTCCCGCCAGAGAATACAGACACACTGAGAAACTCCAGGATGCAAAACCAAACTGTCAGCCAAACTGTGGTATTAACCTCCATCTGACTTCTGGTCATAAATTTCCCAAAGAAATAAGGGTTTATTTATTGCTGTCTCGGTTTGACAGGATGTTGCACCAAAGAAACAAGACTCAGGGGACTCTGCCCGACACCGAAGTTGCTTTTATCCCCAGGTTCCTGCTTCCAGATAATGAATCAAGACACTCTCATGCTCTGAACAAAGATAGATAAGTAACATTCAAAGTTACCATTCACTCTTGAATGGGTCCATTCCCAAAATGCATGTTATCAGAGAACATTATCTTGTCCAGGAGAGAAAAAATGATGTGAAAATATTAAAGATGTTTTTGTGATATCTCTAGAATCAACATTTTACTTTTCACTTCTGGAGCTTACAGAATAATCCATTTTATTTCAAAACCGAGAGGAGACCTTTCTCCCTAGGAGTTCCCCAGGGGGAACCAAGTGTATTGGTCACATCAGTACGGTATGAGGAGCGCTTTGCCCAACGTTCCGCCTTCCTTCAGTGCTACAAATTGGATGTTTCTTAAGGGTATAAAACGGAACTTTGGAAGGAAAAACAACGAGCCAGTTTATTAACTTTGAAAAGCTGATAAGAAGCCAGTCTCACACTGGGTGTATTCCTGGGAAGGCAGGCTATGAAAACAACAATTCCCTCATCACCTATTACCGGCAGAAGATTTCAAATCCAGATAATTGAGATGCCTGGACCTAGAAAAGTTTTTAACTCTTTTGTTAAATTCAAAAATCACCTAGGGAAGGACAAAACCAAAACACACCAACCATTTTGAGATCACCAAGATGCAATTTAGTGTTTTGTTTTCCCTCCCAAAGTGTATTTTAAAAGATTGCCTGGAATTGGGAGTGTTGGGAGGGAACTCCTTTCAGCCTCTGACTTTTCTAAGCACAAGGTTAGGAGCTCAGTGCTTTATTACTGCTAGGGTGCCACAGAAGTTTTACTCCTCTAAGACAAAAAGAAATCCTCCCTAATTTTTCAAACTAATGGCATCCAGTGAGCCATAAATACTTGGGGGTTTTTTGTTGT
>VXBJ01003717.1:836284-910708 GCA_013400055.1 Nycticryphes semicollaris
TTTTTTTTTTTTTTTTTTTTTTTTTTAAACTGGCAAAAATAGGCTTCTTCCAGCAGCTGGAAGCAGAAGTAGCACAATAGAACTGTTAGAGTTGGAAGGGACATTAAAGATCGAGTTCTAACCCACCCTGCCCTGGGCAGGGACACCTCCCACCAGACATGGTTGTTCAAAGCCCCATCCAACCTGGCCCTGAACACTTCCAGGGATGGGGCAGCCATAACTTCTCTGAGCAACCTGTTCCAGTGCCGTAAAGAGAATAGATTTCTCTCTCACCATTTGCTTGCATTCCAAGGTCTAAATTCTATCTCTTATGGGGTTTTTAAAAAAAAAAAATCAATGTAGTCCATAGGCTGGGTAAATAAAATCTCAAAGTTTAATGCGTCTGAATGTATTAAAAATCAAAACCTATACTTTGGTGATTGAATTCTGTAACAGTTTTAGTGGTCTGAGGTGGCATTGCAAAATATTATCTGAAATAGCATTTCTAGCTGATAACCCTGCTGTACATTTATTCGGTTTGAATCTGAACGATTCACACAGTCAGGGCCCAGCAATGTCCCAGGAAACTTATGCAAATAATCAAAGCAAGTTATATATATAATATCTCAAATATTCGAAACGATACCCAAAGCTGATCAAACAGCTACACGCGGTGGGTGCCAGAGTCCCACCATCTGGCTCCCGTGACCCTCCGCTCATCTGGGATACCCAATTCTTAATAAAAACCCTCAAAATTCTTGAGCTATGAAAAATTAGTCGCAGAAAACATTCCTCACAGCTTATTGTTACTCCTGGTGTTGTATAAAATATTAAAAATAGATTTTAACCTCAGGCTGGGGAAATTTACATGAAGTTCTCAAATATCCAGTAACATTTTGTCCTAAATGTATCTCATTTCTCACTTTTTAGAAAAAAAATTAAAATATATTTCTTTTTAATAGGCCTGTCTAGTATATGGCTATGTTTAGCATCACATTATTACTTTATTCAAGTAGCAAGACAAATCAATCATGTACAAAATCTGGTTTTGGGTGGTTGTTTTTTTTTTAATTGCTGGCAGTAAGTAGAATCAAATAATGAACTTAAACTCCTGGATCTGGGTCTCAAAGGACACAATACCCATGGAATAGCTGGTTATTCTTGAACTTGGGGAAGACTTTTTGCCTCTCAAAGTTTTTCTCTAGCAGAATTTAAGGTAAGAAAGACCAAACCCATACATATAAGAAAGAAAAAAAAAAGTATATACATTTTGGACATCTTACATAAAAATAAGGAACTGTTGCATAGCTGAGCTCACAGGCTATCTTAGACCTTATATATCACGGCAATATTAACTCTGTGTTGTGTTAGCCCAGAAAACATGGGTACTTCTTAAGCAGTGCTCTTAATTCCATTGTATTTACCGTAAATTTCTATATGCATATTTGCACCACAATGTGGCTGCTCTACCCTTGCCTCTGGCTCTTGGGTTGTAAGAGACAAAGAACCCATCCTGGGATGGTTTAAATGCTGTTACGACAAATGAGCCCAGACAGAAGTTTGACGTGAGGTGTCAGAAATCCATTCCCTGCTCTGCAGGTTGTCTTCCCTGTGAACTGTGTCCTCAAGAGGGAAAGCCCCAACCACGTGGCCTCCTGAACACAGGTGCCTCCAGTCATTTCTCCAACCTGCTTACATCATCCCAGTGTTAAATTCAAGTGAGTATTAAGTGGTTTTGAAGGTGGTTTTGAAGGTCTCTTGCCTTCAACCTGCTTTGGGTGCTCCACTTCTCACTGCACTTACCTCCAGAGTCGTTGGTGGCACAGTTTATATTTCAAAGCCAAATGGCTCAGCTGCTCATGTGAAACCAAGGAACCCACGCAATGAGACAACACAGCAGAACACAAATTTACAGACTCCCAATTTGCTTTTCCTCCTGCTGTCAGTGGGCTATTTCCAGCAACAAGGCCAGGAGCACACATGGGGTATCAAGTGAAGGCACAGCCTGCCTCTTGCACATCCTTTGGGGTTCTTCTGCCTGCAGAAATAGTCATGATGTCACCCTTTCCTTTGCAAATGTGAACTAAAGACAGAGCTGAGACAAGATCCCGTCTGTGATATTTTCCTACTAAATAGTATATTTTTATACCTAAATGTATTATCATAAAATTAAAAGGGAAGCAGATAACTGGAGGTCTTGAATAGACTCTTTTAGCTGTGAAATCAGTTGACTGGGATGGCTGAGATCTTCAGTCGGAACTGAAGACATTTTTTCTTTCCCACTGCCAGATTAAATGCTCCAAAATCAAACAACCACTTGGCCAAAGGAAGACCACCCAAGGCTGGAGGCATCCCTTTGCCATGGTGGCTACGTGCCTGATAGCTGCTCTGACGGACATGAAAACTCTTTAAGGTTTGGTGTACAAAGAGAAGTGAGCACCACTGCTCAGGCAGTGACATCCTTTGGGGTTATTCTGAGATAGAATTTAAGGAATAAATAGGTTGTAACAGAAAACATTTTGGCTTCTTAGTACATTGGAACCTCATTAGCAATTTCAAAGCCTTCTCAAAATTGTAGATGATTGCTGTTTAAAACAAGTGCCATGGGCACAGCAGCAGATGCCTGTCTGATGTGGCTGGAGGTCATGGCCAGTGAGAGTCCCACCAGCCCCTTGCCCCAGGTGGCAAAGAGAGGGCTGGGAACACTGCCAGTTGGGAGTTCTGATCACAGAATCACGGAATGATATGGGGTTGGAAGGGATCTCTGAAGATCATCTCCTCCAACCCCCTTCACCCAGAACAGAATGTGTCCAGATGGGTTTTGAATGTCTCCGGAGAAGGAGACTCCCCCACCTCTCTGGGCAGCCTCCCAGGGCTCTGACACCCTCCAAATGAAAAAGTTCCTCCTCATGTTGAGATGGAACTTCTTACATACAAGTTTGTGCCCATTTCCTCTTGTCTTCTTACTGGGCACCACTGAAAAAAGACTGGTCCCAGTTTCGCACAGCTTGGCAACTAGATGGTCCTTGGAGATGCCTCCTACCAAGACAATAAATTTCTACAGAATATGGTTTAAAAACCATGGCTGAAGCCTAAGTGACTCACTAGGATATTCGAGGAGGACAGGAGTTTCCAGGTATCTCAGCCATACAAAGCGTGGCCAGGAGACCAACAAGGTGTGGAGCGAAACAGAGTGATTCCAGTGACACCTCTGTGTAATCACTGCTGTTATTTGGTACGCTCCATAACACAGTCCTTTTTGCTCTGACTTAATTACTAAACATAAAAGGAAATAAACTTCAGAATGAAAACAAAGAAATTGCACTGCCTGTAATTTATGGGAGCTATTCTTCAGCTGAACACCATAAAACCCTGCATGTTTACGATACCCTATTAGAGGGCTGAAAACACACTTGCATTTACCTACATTGACTATGCAGATTATATGATATTACTGCCTTTTTCTGCCTCTGCCATTTTTCATACAAGTAGTGCATTTGTTTAAAGCCATCCTTGCACTGAGTGTTGGCTCCTGCTAGGAAAAAAAATAAAATAATAATCTCAGACTGGCTGTGTAGTCCCTCATTGCCAGAGGCTGTCAAGCTGGTAAGTGCTGAGCAGCTGGCAGAGAGACACACACGAAAAAACAAGGGGCACCACACACAGTTTTGTTTTAAATCTGGAATATCAATTATTGGAGGAAGCAACCCCAAGGCCAGACAAAACAAGAACCCTCTCTGCGGTGGGTAAGTGTGTCAAATGATCTGAGCCGCCTGGCATTTCAGGAATGGCTGGATGGTAGCAGGAGGATTTATGGAGATATCACATTAAGCCCTCGGTTTTCTTGTCGTAGGAAACAGATGAAAGGAAATAAGGTTTGCAGACTTGACTGCAGCATTGATTTATGTGTAACAGCTTCAAAAGGTGTGAGAAAAAATGTGTGTTCCCCGACTCCTGGGAGCAGAAGACCTGGGGATGGTGGTGGCTCAGAGCAGAGCGTGGTCCCCGTGTCTCCTGGAAGCTGCTACCCCTTCCCAAGCCACAGCACTGGCCCAGGAGAAGCTGCCTGAAGCTCCTTTGCAGGAGGAAGACAAGGAAGGAGCCAGGAAGGATGTGAGGCAAGGTCTGGATGACACAAAGCCATGGCCAGTGTACAGATTTTCAAGCCTTTTCCTTTTCTAAGCCATTCCCTGAAGAGCCAGTTCTTCTCCCACCTTGCATGGATGGAGTCATCAAGAAGAAATAGGATGAGTTCACAAGGAATTCATCCCATTCTCCATCTCTTGCCAGCTTGCAGACAGGCCCAGCCACCCACTGCATCACTTCTAAGCCATACATTCTGGTACTACATCAAAACAGTCCTTTTTACTGCCTATTAAACCCCAGTTAGGTATCTCCTAGAGTGCTAATTGTCAACTTTTCAACCTTCATCTGCATCTTATTTTTATGTGCCAACTCATTTCCAGCCACAGTCAATATTTTCCACTTCTCATTTTGCATAGATGGAACTGTCAACTCAAATTTAATACAATCAATATTTGGCAAAACTTCTTAGTGACTTCTGGGCGTTTCTGAGACAACCTCTTTTAAGAAATTTGTAACTTCTTGAATTGAAAATAAAAATAGAGTCCAAAACCAGGAAACAAAGTGTATGCAATCAGAAAATTTAAGACTGAGAGAGGGATGAAAAACATGTTTGAGTAAAAATATCATCCAGTTCAGGAATCTGGTCACTATGAAATCATTTCCCATACTCGCTCCAAAGGAGGACACAGATCCCCAACATCTCTGCTGCTGTTCCCATTTAGCCTTACCTAAATCTTTACCATAAAGCCAGGACTGCAAGCAGGGCCAGAAATCAGATTATTTAGCAGCGGGCGGATGTGTTTTGGCTTTCCTGCACATGATGGAGAGCAGTCCTAACGCATGACTTTAGTTCTCTTCTCAACAGCCTGGTGTTAGACCTCTAAAGACTCCTGCATGGCCCAGGTAAAGCTCAGAGGTGACCAGTCCCTCCAATCTCCAGGAGAGAAGACACCTACCATGGTGGGGTCTACCACTATGGGTCCCAGGAAACACTCCCGGGGACAACACTGCTGTCAGGCAGGAATAAAGACACAAAGCGGAATGTGATCCGGTAGGAGAGAAAACCGGGAGCGGAGAAAAAACCAGGCACTGAGAACAAAACACAACTAGTAGGAGACTCTCCAAAAGCAACAGAGCCAGACCTGAGAGGTGGTTTGAGACTCCAGCTGTGAACAAGAGGGAGAGACCCAGATTATATTAGGGTTCTCCCATACCATATAATTAAAGGGATCTTTAAAAGAGCTAGATAAGAATTTATTGCACATCATAAAACTTAAATTCTGCAGTTTAAGTTACAGCAGGAGTATGTTAATTTATCTTCTGTTAAGACAGTTAAAACAATGACTAGTAGCTATAACCAGTGAGCAGAAATAGTCCATTTTATGACCTGACTTACAGATCATTGATGTTAATAGAAGCCTATTAGCTCCAGTGGGCTTTGGAAAAGACCACAGTGGAAATAATAGAAATAGCACTGGATAGAAGAAATACTGTAATGTGATAAATACCTGTGTCATCGAATTTATCAGTTAAATCTGTTCTATGTATAGGACACCCATTGAAAAAGAACTACCAACATTTTAAACTTTTGACAACGTTTAACAAGGAGGCCTTATTTAATTTCATTTTAATTAAAGCAGCAGCTAAACACACAGCCATTAAACTCTCCAGTATTTCACGGCTACCACATTATCAAGGGGAACTCCATGAAATACCCAAAGCGAGCTAGAAGTTAGAGATAAACCAGGAGAAAGATAAATAATTCAATCAAAGTGATGCTTGTAAGAGACCTCACTGAGTGGCATGACACAAGTCAGAGGCTGGGCAGCAGGAGATAAGCCGCGATACAGCTTGGGCTCTTCTCAACCGAGATGCTATAAGCAATGCACAAATGCTGATTTCAGCCTCCGCAGTGGAAGGAGGAGCCAAGGAGGCTGTGGCTCCCCTGAAAACACCAGACAGAAGGCAAAGCAGCAAAGCTGATAGTTACAGGCACAGCAGGAAAAATCCCATTTCTTCCCTTTTTCTTTTTTTTTTTGTTCCTTAAAATCACTACGCATGGGAAAGAAAATCCCAGTAAAGGCACAGCAGGCACCCCTACTGAGTGCTAATCACAAGGCTCAATTGTTCTGAGTTTAGAGATATAAAAATACTTAATTTCAGTCTACAAAGTTACTAGTTTTAAGAGCCCCTTAGTTTATCTGTCTGTTCCTTCTGTCTGCTCACTTCTGCAGAGGTTCTTTAGCCCAGCAGCCCTCAGGCTTTTAGGTTGTTAAGAGTATTAAACTCCATTCAAAGATCAACTAATTCTACAGAGCTCTATCAGCTTTTCAACTCCAATGCGAAACTATTGGTTTTTATAACAATGAAGACCTGACCATTGGTTGTTTATATATTTTCCTTCAGAGAAACGTTCACTCAGCTAACTAGGAAGTTCAGAGAACTATAAAAAACCATGCAGGGGATGATTTAAATGTACTTAAAAATTCAGGAAACTTCCATGAATCCTGACTTAACGTTTAAAATTTATTGCAAAAACTTCACTGGGAAAATTTTCTTTTGCCTGGAAGTGACACCACAGATGTTTTGCAGCCTGTGATAAGCCATGCTTTGGTTGAGGAGCACGTGGGGCTGGTGTGCTGAACTCCACGTGCTGGTGGTTTCAGCTCCACAAAGAGAGACAGGACTGGCAAATCTGTCACATCTCCAACCAAGGGAAATAAATGCACGTCTCTAACATTATATATGACTGCTAACGCATAGGACTACAATTACTAATTCTTAATAACTTGCAGTTATTAAGCTTTTCTGGAGCTCCTTTAGGGACTGGGAAGGGCTATAAGGTCTCCCTGGAGCCTTCTCTTCTCCAGGCTAAACCCCCCTAACTCTCTCAGCCTGTCCTCACAGAAGAGGGGACTCCAGCCCTCACAGCATCACTCCAAAAGGTTCATGTCCTTCCCCTCTGTTGTTGGCCTCAGAGCTGGGGGCACCACTGGAGGTGTCTCCCCAAAGCAGAGCAGAGGGGCAGAATCCCCTCCTCGCCCTGCTGGCCACACTGCTGGGAATTCAGCCCAGGATGGGGTTGTCTTTCTTGGCTGCCAGCACACACGGACGGCTCATGTCCAGCTTTTCACTCACCATGTACTGGTTGACAAGAAAGACAGGAGCTGTTGTGCTCTTATAAAACAAATAAAAGAGCCAGACCCATCCCCTAAGTTCATCCTTTCGCACCACTAATATGTGCTTATTAATAACCTTTGCAAGCCAAATTCCCTGACAAAATACACTGTCCTTGCAGGGACAAATGACATTCTAGCTGGGACAAGCTGTGTATGCGCCATACAAGCTATCGCAACACTTATCTCTGGTGTTTTCCTTTGGCTGAGATTTCTATGGAATGAACTTAAATATGATAAATTATAAGAATTTCACCCTTGACTGAGAATTCCAATTATCATATTGATTAGCTTTGCCACATACAAAATAGAAAGTATTCACAAAATTGACAGGCTTTAAAGAATGAAAGTTGTGACCTCGTCCAGGCAGACTAGCAACACAGGGTAGAGCTAATCGACTGGCAAACAACTTTCTTCTGGACCAAGAGATACACACACCCCTGAAAAAAAAAAAAAAAATCACATCCTCAAATTATTTCACTGTAATATTTTGAGTATTGACCCGTTTTCCTGCCTGAAATGTGCTCTCAAAGCTCATAGACAGAAAGTCGATTCTGCCGATTTCATTTTCTGAAAGGGGAGAACATTTGTTAGTGACAAACTTGATGAGAAAGGTGTCACTCGGCAACCCAGGGAGCAGGAGGTGCACCCATAGGCACAAAAAAGGAAGGATGGTTCAATTGGCTAAATATTTTCTAGATTAAAAAAAAAAACCAAAAAAAAAACTTTGCACAACACAAGTGAAAAGTAGAGTCTAAAGAGCTCAGTGAGGTTTTGATTCTCTTCGGAGACAGAGCCATACTCAACATTCAACCCTCAACCTATGCACAACTCATGTAGAGCATGGAGCTCAACCAGCAGAACTTCCCCAAACTCTCCGTCCTCCACAAGCTCTTCCCCAAACCCTGTTTTATCAGCCTCTCAAGCACTGCTGGAAAAATCTTGCAGAACTAGCACATCCTTGGAGCACAGGAACCTTTGAGTCCAAAGGGTGAAGCAGGTTCTGCTGTCGAGGACTGGTCTCCAAGATATATCACTGCCAATGCTATCACCAGCTTGAGCACAAAGCTTTTGGGTGGACAGGCCAAACAAGCGTTGTCTGTTTTTAAGAATCACCCTTTGAGTTCTGACACTGAATATACTTTGAAAAACCACTCAATCTTTTCCCTTTCATACTGTGATACTGGGGAGAAATGAATGCCTTTCTCAGACCTTCCACACTATTCCTGATTCTTCCTGAACAATCACACATCAACCCCTCGCAAGCAATGTTTTTAGTTGAACAGATGAAATACAAATGGGAAATCTACTTATTGCATCTCAAATTCAGCCTCCAACCATTTTAGTTGCTAAACTGAACTGTACAAAACTTTGGTGAAAGGGCTAATATATAATGTTTACGTGCTATTGAACTCCTGTGATTCACACAGCACATTAAATCTGATGTCCTGGGAAACTGAGAACCTATACTCAGGTGCACATAACAACAAACTGATAAAAAAAAACTTAATTCATGAAATTTATGTCTTTAGCCATGATGGAATATAAGAAATTATACTTCAAACCAGACTGGATTTTAAGACAAAACATTTTTTCTGTGTCTCCAACTAAGACGGTTTATTTACTTTTCATCCTGTTGATTCGCTTTTAAGAAATATGAGAGGTACACTTGGAGGAGCAGGATTTTTTTTGTTTCTAATATAATAAAAAGAAGATGTTTCCAGTTGTTCACAGGCTTGGGACGTGGGAGGCAGCAGTGTAAGTGATGGATTAGTGAGCAGAACACAGGAGAAGTGGTCCAACTTATGTCTTAAAGACAATTTATCATAGACTTTCTGCAACTCATCTCTCACACAGCCTGCATGACTGCATTTACTTTTTCAGTATGTCTCGCTGGCCTATCACCTCTTTGGAGAAACAAATAGCTCCTTAAATTATTTTTTTCTTCCTGTTTTCTGTTAGTTCTTGCACACCCTGTCCGTAGCAGGAGACCATCTTGCAAGCCACTCAGATTAGAGGGCGAGTATAATGTTGTCACCCGTCCCTAGGCAGGATGGATTTTTCATGTTTCTCCAAGACTGCACGTAGCTAATAAAAACCAGGAGTTACACTGGGCCAAATCCATAGTCATTTGGAGAATTTACCCTGATACACTTTTCAAGAGATTGATTTTTGAGAGGGTGGATGAGTAGCAGCCCATTGAAAGTCCATCATGATGATCATCGCTAGTGGCTAATCTCAACCCAGGGACATAATCATTACAATTTGATGTGCACAGGTAAGAACGACAGGTTTTTGGCTAGAGGAAAAAGCCTTCAGAGACAGACTTTCCTAAAGTCCTAGCTATCTGCTAAGATAGTAAAGTTACACATATCATTTTGTAATGAAAGAAAAGTAGCATGATTATGCATAAGCGTAGCACAAGTAGCATCTACACATTGAAGGGAATAATATTCTGGAAGTAAGCTGTACTCTAACATCAAGCACAGAGCTCACTCTGGAGATTTCTTGTGCGAGAGTTACACTAAACCCTAATATTGATGTAAGGTTAAAAGATAGTCTAAATCAATTGACATTTAAGGCTGCATCACTATTAGTGTGTCTGGAAAATGCAAAAACCTTGTTGACCCTCGTGTATGGGTCTTCAAATTTGAAATGCTACCTCCATTTGATACTGGGAGAAAGATACTTAGTATAATCAGAGGGTTTTATGCTTGTTTAAATACACACTCTACACTTAAAATATGCTTTTGTAATCAGTGCTGCCTAAATTCCGCAGTTCATAACAATTATTTTTCTTTTAAATAGTACAAACTAGAACCCCAGCTTTAACCACCCAACTGTTGATGCTTCCCCTGGGGAACAGCAGCCTGGCTTTGTTTCTTGCTTATCCAGAGGAAGCTGGAAGGACTCAAAAGAAGAAATTACTTTTACAGTGTCATCCTGGTTTTATCTACATGTTTCTTAAATACCTTATTTTCCTCCACCCGCCCCGGTTGTGTTTGAGAGCTGCAGCATCCCTCTACATTAACTGCTGCTTCACGTGGTGTTTACACTTTCCAGCCTCTGAAGAGAGTTTAAATTATCTCCTCTTTCTTCAGTCTAGGATGTGGTCACCTGGCTGTCTCTGACGCTTCCACTCCAGTAAATACCATTACGGTTTAATGACCTTCTCTCATCCCTCTCCTGAGTGCAGATGGTGAGTACACGCACACAGAGACAGCTAAAGATACACAACTTCATCAAATCTCTTCAAATCCATAATTTATACACAGGGAAGCTCACCAGCCATCTAACCTCATTAGGTTCTCATGCCGTGCTTGCAAAAGGCAGAGATGTTTGCAGAATTATTTATCAAATCAGTGAGAGGTGAACTGGGGTGTAAGTTACAAAAGAAGTTGCCCATTAACTGAACCTTTCGGCTGCATAAAACCTCAGAGCTTTGCCCAAAGCCTTTCCAAGCTAACGTGGTGTGGAGCCTTGTGCTCTTTAACACAAATTTATTAATTTTTTTTTTCCTAAGTTCAGTTTGGGAAAAAAAAAAATGCAAGAAACCAATCCTTCATTTTGAGGAGAACTGGACCAAATGTTGAACTTCAAAGCTTATGGACTATAAAATGTAAACTCATGATACTCATGAAAGTATTATGACAATTCATTAAGCCATGTCTGCTGTCTTCTTCACTAGGAATCACAGAATCTTCATGGTTGGAAAGGACCTCTGAGATCATTGAGTCCAAACACACACACACACACACACACACAACACCCCTCTACAATTTTGGTCATTAGAGCATGCCCCGAAGTGCCACATCTACATGTTTCTTAAATACCTCCAGGAATGTCGACTTGATCACCTCCCTGGGCAGGCCATTCCAGGGCCTGGCCACTCTGTCAGTAAAGCAATTCGTCCTGATATCCAGTCTAACCTTCCCCTGCTGCAACTTCAGACCATTTCCTCTGGTCCTGTTGTTACTCCCTTGGGAGAAGAGGCCAGCACCCACCTCTCTACACCCTCCTTTCAGGGAGTTGTAGAGAACGGAAGAGAAATTTTGTGTGTAAACGAGAAAACGAATTGTCAAGATAAGATAAATGAAACTGCTTGTTTAAATACACACACTACAATTAAAATATGCTTTTGGAATCAGTGCTGCCTAAATTCCGCAGTTCACAACAATTATTTTTGTTTTACTACGTGCAAAAACTATTAGTGTAGTCTAACAGAGAAGACTTTATGGTTTGACTTTTTATTTTGTGCCATGCTCTTCCTAAAGACGACACCTTGCACAAACAAGAAAGCCCTGCAATATTTCCAGCACTCGTGCAGGGCAACGTTGCCGATTTTGCACAACTCAGCAACTACCCTGCCGCCTTCCCTCCAATGTCATTTCTCTCCGCTGGTGAACAAACGCTCCCAGAGAGCGGTGGGACAACTGAGAGCTTTTTATTAACTGCCGCTGCTCTGCTTTTCCTTGAGCAAAGAATTCAGGAAACTCTGCAGGTTATTATCTGGTAGGACACCGATTCCATCCTGTGGACAATTCACGAGATGGCAATATGGGATAGTCTCGAGTCTACCTTCCTGATGAAAATCTAGGCTGGTCCTTGGTTTCATCACATATTTCACACAATAATCCATACAGAGGGAAACTGCACAGAACCAAATAATTCTATAATGTTATCGCGAATGCAACATGACACATCCCCTCAAATGTATTTGTTGAGTAGTATCTCATACAGTTCCTTTACTTCTAATATCCATTTGCTTTTCTCCTTACATATTTAGCTATAATATATGGTGTTTGTTTTGAGGTTTTTTGGTACTCTGTAAGCTTGCAGACCAGGTGTTTGCTTTTGAAAGAGGTTAACACAGCAAGAGAGCAGATTTCCCTGCAGGGAGTAGGGCAAAGAAGGTGCCTTCCCAGCACCTCTTGGGCTTTGCAGCTCCCATTGCAATAAACACGTCAAGAGCTAAGACAAACAACTAAACGCTTTAACACATCTGAACTTCTCGAGGAGCTAAAAGGGAATAGAATTATCATTACCGTGGCTAATTAGTAGCCTTGCTTAGCAGGCATCTTGCATTCAGCAGCCAAATGCTTTTTACTGCCTGCAACTCTGAGACACGTTACTCGGGCTGTGATTCTTCAGCCCAGGGTATGGTACAAAGAAAGGTCTCTCTAAACACATTTCCCCACATGTCTGTAGTTGCCAAGTCGCCACCCGCACACAAAAACGTCCTTGTCCATTAGGAGGACTCTACACTTCCCTCAGACTCATGGGGATAAGCTGACTGTGTACTTTCTGTACAGAATTTCCTCTCACTGACATCTGCCAAGCAAACGCCTGCACAGAAAAGAGCAGAAATCCCACGTTTCAACAGCCAAATCCTACTATACCTCCTAGGGCGAGTGCTACCACTTTCTACAAAACTATGGGGTCTGCTTCTTACTCCATTTTTTAGCTTATGCAGAATTATTTTATTTAACATGCTTATGCATCAAAAAGTAGCTAAAGGCAATTCCCTCTTAAACATCTCACTATAAACAACTATTCTAGTTTCGTAAGCGTTTATGCAGTAACTTACCAGTGCATGGTGACAGCTGTTCCCAAATTCCTCCCCGTGGTCTTATACTTGATATTTTTCCACATACAACACATCCTCTCTCCTCAGCGTGAAGCTGTTTCTCTGCTGTTTCATTTGACCACAGTCCTCTTAGACGTCTGCTGCCTTATTTACATTTTCTTTGCAGAGCACTTGAATTTCTATCCCCTGATATAGGGTTTCCTTCTGGCAAGTCTTAAATTTGTCGTCTTTAGTCCATTTGCCAACTGCCTGGGATAGTCAGCTTCTGTAAATTCTGCCATCTCCTCTAAAATCTACACCGCTGCGTTTTATATCTTGCCATAAGATGGACTTTATTTCTTCGGTATCCTTCTGATGCTTTCCTCTGACATTAAATCACTGGGTTTCCTGACTCAAAACCAGGCTGGATACTGGTGCAGCCCGTTGCTTCATAAGCAAAACTACTTTATGGGTTCCTAGAGAATATGTACCTTTTAATTGTAGTAAAACAGATCTCTAACAAAGTCTTTCTGTGCAATAAACAGAGGCAGGTCTTACCTGTGATTTATAACTTGCCTCCTACCGTACAATAAAACTGTCTGCTGCACCACTGGAACTATTAACTAACCAGTATTGAGCTGAACATTCAAAAATCTTCTGATTCATCGGTTCAAAGCCAAACGTACGATGTTGCTGAAGTCAATACATAAAATTGCAGCTCAGGAATTAACAGCTTAAAGAAATCAAAGATCCCTGTCATCGCTATACTCTGCGTAACGGAGCCCGGGTAGCTGGAAGTAGACTTTGCTTTAAAACGGGTATATACTTCTAAGAGGGAAAGAATGCAGTAAAAAAAGGGCAGATCTTGCATCAGTGCTTTCTTTTAATTAGGTCTGACTTGTTCAGCTAGGATATTGATACTTTGAAACCCAAAAGCAATACCATTTTCATGCAGCTCATTAAAAATTTAACTATTTCATGGTTCACTATGCTATACTATATAAGTTTAATCATAAATGACATTACAAAAAGGCAGAGAAAAGCTGAAATGGTATCTATCGCTCATAGCAATAAAGTGATTTAAATTACATGCAATAAAGCATTTAAAGCATAAAAAGTACTGTTTTCTGTTATGTTCCTCACTAGTTTAAGAATACCAGGGATCACTTTACGCAATCTTTAAAGAAACCTTTCATTAAATAATTTTTTGCAGCCTACTTTTGCATGTAAAACAGATCATTTCACATTTTGTTCCACCTGCTGGGTGCTCCTGTCCAAATCTCTCTCCTTTTCAGTTGCCAGGCCCATAAAAGAAGAGCCCAGCACAGGGAAGGGGCACTGCCGGTGCCCTGTAAGGTGCACCGTTGGCTGCCCAAGGACCATCTGAGAGCATCAGGTAATAAATGCTGGAGCCCTGACTGCCCCTCAGGCCTGGAATTGCTTTTCCCGGCTTCAGACAGGAATCACAAGCTTACGCAACCACACGTTTCTGTATTTCCCATAACTTGATGTATATTTTCTTTTTGAGGTCAAATCACCCCATTATTTAGCCATGCCAATAGCAGAAGTGCTGCCATCGCTCGACTCCATGGCTCTCACTGCATTTCTCCCCCAAATTCTCTGTCTTTTATAAGCAGTGGAAGATCCAACACAAACCCTGGGCTTTCAAAGGCAGCAGAGTATCATGGTTTGCTAAGAAGGCAAGAACAAGTGTGGTGTTGGCTACTACACACACAGTATGGGGAACGTTTTCTAATAATTCAAATCTTGCTTCCAATAAAGCTGGACCGTGTCTCACAAAGGAATTGCAACTGCTTCATTTGTCAATGTTTTCAAACAGTTTTCAAATTTTTCCTCCATAAATAACACCAGAAGGCTACTAGGGCTCAGGATTTTTGTGATTTAAGGCAAAACAGAAATGGAGGAGATTAGCCCATGGGTCCCATCCAGCATCAAAATCAACTTGGTTTCTCTGTTTAAAGTAAACGCAAGGGAAGTTACAGGCATAAAAATATTATTTAGAGAATTCGCACTGCGTTGGGTAAAGTCTTGCTTAATTGTGCCAGGAAAATTTGGCAGTGGTCAATTTCCAGCTACAAGCTAAGACACCTCTTGGTGTAGAAGCTTTGGTCTTGCTTTTGCAAGACCTCAGTGGGGGGTTGTTTATTTATTTATGCTTTTAGAGGAAAATGTATATATTAGCAAAAGCCTGACACATTACCAAGTACATTGGTTTTTACTAATGTGATGCATGCTGAAGCATACCCCATTCTTTCCTGCATCTGCTTATAATCATTACAGAAATGCTGAAATTACAACATTCCTAAGAAAATAAATTATCATCATAATATTCACATCAGCCCTTTCACAACTGGTGCTCATTGGGGATGCCTTTTATTCTGAAACGAGGGCAAGTTCTTCTTTCAATTAGGAAAAAAAAAATGCTGAAAACAACAAACCTAAACTACACTCAGCCCCACATGCTTAATTCAGACTTAGTGTTTTCCCTGAAAGCAGAAAGCTTCATAATCCAACCCCGGTGTCCCTTTGCAGGGGAGGATGCCAATTCCCTCAGGTTTATACCTAATACCTCATTGATATTTCACCGTCTCTTCTTACTGTATGTTATGTTTTCCTTAATCTACCTCCTTGGACTCCTTGGCTCCAGGAATATCCATTGCACATCAGTAACCAGACACTGCTTCTCTCCTCGGCCAAAACTAATGAGAATATACCCCGTCCTTGCCGGTGAGACACTTCCATACTTCACAGCCTGTGGTTCTGCTTTGCTTTGAGACTTATTGCCTATTCAGGAAAAAAAAAAAGAAATCTGCTCTTTTTTATGAGCCTTCTGCACTGCAGAATTTCACACGACCCGTGCAATGACCCTGGCCCTCAAATGAGACCAAATTCAGTGTGGCTTCAAAGCACGCCTGGGCTGTGAGCTCTAACCGCGAGAAAAAACCAGCGTCCAAAGAGGAGAGCATTGAAACCACCGTGTTGCAAAAGCAAACAAAACTGCAGAGTGGCATTTACTAACGCCACGTGGTGCCCCACGAACCCACACACCTGGATACGTGGGTGTTATCCCAGTCTTAAATGTCACTACCACCACTTCAAAATCGCACAGCCTTACAAAAACCACGGCGGTGCCCGAACGCAAGGGTAGTATTAGAGGTATCGACTGGTGCTCTTGGCCAGATGGGGTTCCACAGGCTGAAGTAAGCATCACAGCACCCATCAAGTACATGGAGGGGAACCACTATCTCTCTCTTCCCCCACCATCCATGCGGACGGCAAAAGTGCAGCGACAACTCATTCTATAAGCGCAGAAATTAGCTTAATGCATCTTTGTAAGTCATTGAAGTTGCTCAAGATTTACAGTGATGGGGTTATTCAGGCACCTGGAAGCACTTGTAAGAATAAAAGCACAAAATTTCCTCCATTTATCATGCAACTAATTCTTCTTTCATAATGCTCCAAGAAATCTAAATGAAAAGCCTTCCTGGGCAAAGCGTACGCTTCTCTTAACTCACTTCTCAGCATTTATATGAAACAAATATACATTACTGGCATTCTATCAACAAAGCCACAAACAACCCCAAAAAGTTTTAAAGCCCAGCAAAATTCATCAGACATTGCCCTTTCCCACTCCTCCATGCCAACAGCTCCAGTGAACAGCTGTTCTGTCAACAAGCAATTTCTATGTTCTAGCAGAGAATTCAACAGCCAGAAAAATTCTATTTATTCTAAATAATATGTCCTACTTTTGTCGCTGATATACCTGGCTGAACTGTTCATGCTTGCTCTTAAAGAGCTTTATTGATGCTTGGCTCCAACCGAGACGATGCAGCGCTATCCTATGCGACAAGATCTTTAACTTCTGCAGAAAGGACAGCTAATTTGCTTAAATGAATCAATTACATGCCTGTAAAAGAAAAAGCCAAAGGACCCAGCGAGCTCCAAGCAGATGATTCCCTCTCACCAGCTTGATGCAGCGAAGAGCAGCAGGATGAAACGCCAGAAGCCGTTGGCAGGGCAGCTGCCGACGAAACTGGTCCTTCCAGTGCTGCACCATCCCCAGGGACCTCTGCCATCAGCATCTGCATCCTGGCAGCACCCAGCCCTCCCCGGCACCCCCGGGAGAACCACTCTGCTCCCTTCCTTCTCCCACTGCTCCAAGCCTGGTATGGTTCAGGGTGGAGGGTGAAAAAAAAACAACCCACAAACCAAAACATATACTTGCTCGCAGGTTTCAGGGCAGGCTATAATCCTGCTCTCACCACTGAAAGATGATTATAGAAATCCCCATAATTAATCTGGAGGATGCAGGCTGTGTTGGGTGGGTTGACGAGCTTGTGCCACGCGGGGCTGTGCCCTCTGAAGCATCACCCCACTGTCCCCCACATAAACCTCTGCTTTCTTTGCAGGTTTGTTCTTGGGGGAGCAGGCTCTTGCCGAAGTCTCCCCTTCAAAGACACTGATAGATAATACCTTCCTACATTGTTACAGGTTTTCAGGATTTTATTGCAGTGAGGGCAGCTAGATAGATGGTCTTTTTCCTACATATACCTCCGGCTTATTGTTTTATGCATGTTTTATTTAAGCGTCAAATCCACCAGTTCATAAGGTCAATGTAACACATCTTTAATTGCCATATTTAAGTAAACGGACTCTTTCCCCACGGTCCTTTTGAATCACTAAAGGCTGCACTTGAGCCTTCTCAACACAGCCCCGGGAACAAAACACCGCATTGCGATTCTAATAACTACATTTACACGCTTGTAGATGTACATAAACACATAACCTCAAACAGAGCGTGAGAAGTAGTTAAGGAAAAATCAGGATGTGGATTTGCTGAAGGAAATACCTGGAGGGCACCCGCAGTCATCTCATCCCCACCTCAGAGGATGCCCACGGGACCTCAGACTTGGCACAGCCACCACAGGAAAGAACAGGGATCAACGCTGTCTCAAGGAACCCACTCCTAAGACTCCAACAAAAGCAGTATTTGCTTTATGCCATATACACTGCAGTAAATCAAAGCCATTCATTTGAGATACAGGAGTGGACAGGGACTAAGCTCGTCAAAAGTGAGACAGATGGACCCACATCTACCTTCCATTCAGCATTCACGATACTGACTTACTGCACACCAACTTCTTTGGAATTGAGAGTAGAAGACATGTTTCAGTTTTGTTTATGTGTCAATTAGATATTTCTGCATTCTGCTATTATAAAATAAAAATTATTATTCCATTTTTAATACAATACTCTGAAACTGCAGCTTTTGATAAGATAACCATGCTTTTATTATAACTTTATGTAAATTGCCATAGATCCAGTGAATTCAATTAACTGAACTGAATTCCAATTTGCAGAGAAGCCTGGCCCAATAATTCAAAAACTGCATTTCTTGAACATTTTTTAATTGACCAGTGCTTACAAATCTGTCATTTCTATTTTTACTATTCTTACGTAGCTGTCAGCATACGTATTTCATGGAAACTGAAATGCCCACAAAACCAGGTTAATTAAGGAGTTATCATACAACCCAGTCCTCTTAACGAGCAGACCCCACGAGCATACCGAAAGCAAAGCAAATGAAAATATTCTGAAGTATTTATTCAGTAATAAAATGAAAGTAAGTTCTATTCAGTCTTCATTTCCTTCACAATTACATAGATTGATTTTTTTATTGTTCTTTGGGTCGGATTCACCACGGTGCCCCGTGACTCGTATTTGTTTCTAAATGGTGCTGGTAATTAGTAAACACAATTCCTTCCAGTTCTTTTTGTCCCTGTTGGGATGTATTCCCTTGGAGACAGACTATGCAAGACAGGAAGACTTGTAACTTTAAATTGCAGGATGTCTCAATGATTTCTTTAAAATCGAATACATCACAATAAAGTAAATACAACATTATAGAAAAGAAAGCATGTATTCATTATTAAATCATTCCTTAGGTAGAAGAAAGACCAAAAAAAGCAAGGAACTGATGGATCCTGTCTAAGAGAACAGTATCAGAGGATGAACAAAAAAACTACATTAAGTGATTCAATAGAAGGTGCTGAAGCCTGATAAACAAACCACAGCAATCTCGTCTAACGTTTTAAATTCCTTATTTTGTGAGAGTGTATAAAGCAATGGCTGTTTCCGCTATTACAATGTTGTGGTGGTGACGAGGGAGACTGAACAGAAGAAAGGAGTCACTTAATGTGAACACAAGCAGCACAAAACCGTGGACACCCCCGCCAGGTGCTGCAGGGGGTGAAAGCCCCTGAGATGCTTCTTTCTCCCAGCAGCATCATTTCTCCCTGGATGCGATCACTCCCACACCTGTTTTACAAAGGAAAGGTAATTCCTGTCCTAAAGGTGGATCCCTCCCCTAAAAGAAAGTTTACAGCTAGCAAACATATTCCTATTTAACTCTCTCCTCTTCTGACTGAAATTTCATGTCATGTTTTCCAGAAGTTCTGTGTCCCCGATGAAGGACAGATTCTCCTGTTTGCATTCAGCTTTGCCCTGTCATTTTCATCCCTGTAATTTGTGTGAAGGAGCTTATTTAATCTTGGATAGTTATCTGTTTTGTATAGTGGTAAAATTAAAACAAAGGTAGTTGAAGAAACCAGGTGAGGAAAAACTGACCCTGTGATTAAACTGTACCAAGTGTCAGGATCTGTGATTCTGTTTCTCTGCCTTTTTTAAATGCCTAAACATCCCACACCTACCAATCTGGGCTCACGGAAAACTGCTTTGCACAGATCTAGGCCACTGTTTTGAGAGAAAATACATTTTGTGGTAGGAAGTTCCTTTACCCCTTAGACTTGACATTGTAGAGAGGTTGGTGCTGGTCTCTTCTCACAGGTAATTAGCGATAGAAAAAGAAGGAATGGCTTAAAGCTGCAACAGGGTAGGTTTAGGCTGGACATTAGGAAAGAATTTTTCCCTGAAAGAGTGGTCAGGCCCTGGAATGAGCTTGCTCAGGGAGGGGGTTGAGTCCCCATCCCTGAATGTGTTTCAAAGTGGTTTAGCTGTGGTGCTGGGGGGTATGGTGTAGGGGAGAACTTTGCATAGTAGGGCTGATGGTTGGACTCGATGACCCCAAAGGTCTTTTCCAACCTGAATGATTCTATGATTCTATGTCCCTCAACCAAGAGGCAGGAAGGCAGCTGGGGGACAGATGCCCCACATGCCCAGACCCACCTAGGGACACCAGGAACATGCTGCACTGCCCGACACATATATACCCACATACCACCTGCCATGCAACCCATGAAAAACCCCATCCTGCCCACCATCCACAACTTCTTACAACTTTCTAACCAGAAATAGTACTGCATCAGGAAGGAGCATCCCCAGCACAGCTCTGACCTACACCGTTAACCTGGGGAACAAAACACACTGCTGCCCTTCAGACTCAAGAGCATGTATTCAGGAACAACCACTTTTGTGCAGAAAATCCTTAGAAAATATTAAAATAAGTGTTGTTTAGTTGGTTTTTTTTTGTTTGGTTTTTTTTTTGTTTGTTTGGGTTTTTTTAATTTATTCACCCATATTTTTCATATGTCCCAGCCCAGGGAATCACTGCACTGTCTTTTAGAGGTGATGGCTCACTGTATCTTGGCCTATCCTCTAAAAGATGGGAAAGTATCATTGTAGAACATGAGAAAAAAAGACAATGAGGTGTTTACAGGAGACAGAACAAACAAAACTTTTTTATGGCGATATCGAATTTAAAATAAGTTTTAGAAAGTAAAAGGAGACAGAAGGGGTTTGGACAATACTACAATAAACCAGCACTTGCTCCTTAAGGTCATCTACCACCTATCACTTGATGGCAAGGATGCTGCATAAAGAACACAATTCAGATTCCTTTCCAGAATGTACTTTGTTGTTGCTGCACATGCCATTAAGGAATTACTTGCCAGGAGCAACGTATACAGAAAACATTCAAAGTACAATGCTTATTCTTTTATGATTCAGCTGGCTCAAGTAAATAAGGGAAGTCAAGAATAACTTTAATTACTCAGCTTCAGCAAGCTCTCCCATAAAAGATGAGAGCTATAAACTAAAAGTATATACTGCGTGAGTTAAAAAATAATACTGGAAGATTCACCAAAAAAACCACTTGGGTTTAGAAAAAGAAGGAAAATTACTCTATGTGTTATTTTAGACTATATAAAGACAATGGACACCAAAGGGTAGATTTATTCTCTCTTACATCTTTGATGACTTACCAAATGGATCACAGTCATCAAAGACACAACAGTGATGCTCAGTAAGCTCATTCTTTTAATGCTACTCGTATTTTATTTCCATTAAGACTTGAACAAATAACATTTGTAAAATGATCGGAAAATATTGAACTGTTAAGATAACTGGCTCATCGTTCCCCCAAAACAAAAAGTGCATTTTTTTTCCCCCAATCTGCAAACATTTCATTTGGTAACAGAAAAATAATTTGTAAAAAGACAAAGCTGTGTGCCAAAGAAAAGCTAATGCAAGTCAGCAAGTCTCAGCATGGCAAGGCTAAGATGAATGGTTTGTCCCTTTTGTATTATTTATTGTGCCTTTGTATCTATGAATTCCAAACTATCTATTACCAGAGATGGTGCCCACACTCAATTTATATAATATTGTGACAGTCAGTTGTTTCCATCATTCCTAAAAGCCACTTCAACTGAGGCTGATGTTAATGCACTAATATCAAAGTTAGGATTTATGCTGCCTCCCACATACGCTGTAATTGTGTATGAAAGGGAAGTCACTACACTATGGAATTACTTTTGCTCACTTTTTCAAGCAAACAAGACCTTGAATTGCTAATTGTTAAGACTATGCATTTTAGATAATTGCTGATTACGGTATTTGAAGTGTAAGTGATTGTTAAATGTGCTGTTTGGCTAATGCCCAGAAAGCCAACGTGATATCATGGATAATTATAGACAGTTTAATTGCTTCGGGTCTTTTAATTGGCAAAGTACGTGGATGAGGAGAGACAAGATGAAACTGAAAGGTCTGCTGAACCAAGGAGGCCTCCAAAATTGTGTGCCATGAGCTGAACCTCTGTACTTCGGATTCATTCTTTAGGGACCAGAGAGGGATAAAAGGAGATGACATCATTTTCAAAACAAAAACCTAACCTGTCCTACCTCTACAGCCCGTCTTTGCTTGAAAATTCCTCCTCTGCTCACTGCCAAAAGCTGCCTCCTATATTTTTTTCAGCCCTGTGTGTTACAGAGCTGTGAATTCCTGCAGAGACATTGTCACCGCATGTTGTGTTACCCCCCATCTGTCCTTGGGTGAGCTTGCTGCTGTCCTCCAGTAGGAAAGGTTGCCGAGAAGTAGGGCTTTGAGTAGCGGCAGTGGTTAGATGTGGGAAAAGCAAGAACCTGCAGAGTATCTGTGGTTGCAAGTTCTCCTAGATGGCAGTGAGTTTCGAGTAAGAATTACAGAATTTGGCTCATGAAGTCGGTCCAGCCAGCAGATGGAGTGAAGTAGCCATTGTGACTCAGGTAACTGTTGTAGCGCTCCTGACAATTCCTCGATCTCCCCTCCCCAAAAGTCGGTAGGGGAAATTTAGCACTCATAAAATAAGTCAAATTGGCAGATGTGAAAATACGAGTCCTCCTTTCCCCCACAGAGGGGTAACTGTGCGAAAATCCCTCGGACCGGTTTGCATATCTCTCTCATTTCCGAGCTCTGCTCTCCAGTGGCTAAAAGGGTGGCACTTTTAAAATACCATTATGCCAATAAAATACATTGCTGGACTTCTGCACAATAGCTCTTAGTCACCCAGAGCAGAGATGTGGCACTGAAGGAATCGTTATGGCATCTGTTTTCCAGGCACGAGAGCCTGATACACGTGTCTCCACTAGACTGTGAGGCAACGAATGGCTTTAAAAATTTCATTTCTTAGGTAGATTAAAAAAGAATAATAATAATAGAAAAAATACCAGCTCGAGATTTCAATTTAGAAATGTTTTTCCAGGACCCATCCCAGTTTGCCAATGGTCACAATGGAACTAATCACAGCGTTAATTTGCATTGTCACACATCAGGACTTATGTCGAAGGAACATGTTCAGGGTAGATGAAAACATTACCTGAGGGTATTGTATAGAAGGTACAAGGGTATTTTATAGAAGCTTTATGTTGTGATAAGTGGCTGTACAAAAGCAATACAGAGGATCAGCAGGTCAACAGTCTCTTGTAGGCAGGTCCATCTACTGCTCTTAATCCTAAAGTGTCTACAGGCACTGGAGTCCTTACTCAGCTGTAATGACAGGAGTCATGCAGGGACAGGGCAGGAGAACAGGGAAAGACACCCGTGTAAAATGTATATAAACCAAACACAAGATATGTCAAAGCCATTAGAGCTGGAGAAGACACATTAGGGAAGTTACATAAAGTGACTGGAATGGGATAGATGGAAATAACTAGCTTAGCATTTCTTATCATGCTGCATTTCTGATGAGCCACAGGAATGTTGGGATATCGTGTTCTGGGAAGAAAATAGCAGAGAAAGGGGAAGAAAGAGTTGTCCTACTTTAAAAAAAGTCCTAGTAGACTTTAAAATACAGCAAATCTGTGACCATTTTTCAAATCACTGTTCTCCAAATGCCTGGATTATCTCCAGCTATGATGAATTATATCTTCTTTCCACCCTTTCACTGAAAACATCCAAGCAACAGACCTGTCACCACCTCCTTGAAATGACATCCTACGGTTCTGTAAATCTCACTCTCAGGAAACTTTCTCCATTGTCATGTTTTCTTAATTACGTTTTCACCTTTCACTCAGTTACACTCCTCTTTGTACAACTCTAAATGGGTGCTTTTTCCACCTTGCAGCTTTTCTCTAATAGCTCTTGTCCTTTTCATTTTCCAAAGGGGCTGCTATTCCCTTCTCAGTTTTGCCTGCAAAATCCTGGAAGATCATGGGGTTTCACAGGTATAACTAAGAGAAGAATTTGTTCTGCGGATTCTTTATTACTGATGGAAATGGAGAAGCCAGAAAGATCACAGCTTGAGCCTCAGAGCTCACGTAGCGTTGGCAAAGCTAGCAGGTAGGAGAATGAAAAATACCTTTTCCCCTGTAAACTGAACAGATTGCGGAACAATAAAGCATGAAATCACACACTGCACCACTTACCGACATTCCTTAAAAGAGCATTTTGATATAAAACACAATATAGCTATTTTTCAATTGTCATAGCCTGGACATTTTGTTTACAGCCAGCGATACATAAAAGATTTTGAGCTTTGTTCACTTTGCCTACAACTGTCTGCAGCAAAGCAGAAATTCTCCTCTTCACCTTAAAGCTGATTTCCTGTGGAAGCACCGGAGCTTTAAGCCTGACGACAGAAAGCCAGGCTGCCTACCAGATGCTAGAAACATTATTTGGAGATGAAAAGAAGCTATGTTCATGTTGTAGGCTTAGGTCGACCTTAACCCACTCGTCTTTGAATTGCTCAGTTCTCAGACCTGGACCTCAGCCTCTTGACTCTGGATTTGAAAACCCCTGTGCTATCCCAGGATCAGCAGTTTGTCCATACAAGTAGAAGGCTCAAATGTAGCATATTTCAGGTATCTCCAGGCTGCTTTTGCTGTGAATTTTCACAGCTTCCCCCCCAAATACACTTACCCTTAGACAACCACCTACTTCCCAGCCCCACCAGAGCTCATCTTCCACTTCACAGGTTGTCAAGTAACTGCTCAGAGACTTGGGAAAAAAAAAGTCTCTGCAGAGTTTTAACATAAATGTTAGTGGGTAGCTAAAAATTAGCAGTGATCTATGGTTATGCAAAAGACAAGGAGACTTAACCCCTTACTAAGGCTGAGAAAGCTTCATAAAACATTGCTTCTCTAGATCTTTTCCTGTCCACTGCTACTTATCTAACCACGGTTCCTACAATCACTGTGCTGGTTAATGCAGCAATTAGTTACAAAAGTGAGCAGAACCGATGCTACATTAACCACGTTTAACACGTACTAATAGGACGCTGCAAATCATTTATAATAGTTTTATTACATGTCTGAATGTCAGACAACACTGTGAAACCGGATCATTTGAGGCCAAACGGAGAACTGTGTCACCTCTGTCACCTGCTTGGCTTGGAGGTGGCCCTGGCCCGAGGCTGAACCTCATCCTCCAACCTTCCTTGATCTGCAGATTCTGGACACCACGGTTAAGCCTGGCATAAACTGAGGGACCAATGCACCTCCCACTGAAACACAACCCTGTGGTCACACAGCACTGGTCAAAGGATTAAGTACAATACATCTCCTAGTCTCTTTGTTGGTTTTTTGTTTGATTTATTTGCTGCGGTACGTAAAGATCTCATAATTTGGCACTGTGTATCTAAAAGAAGAAAGCAAAGAAAAAGGTGAAACAGTTAATGAAGACTTTTCAGGCAATAGAGCTGGTGAACTTGACTCTAAGTCTTGAGACAGTAATTCCAGGTCCACCACCGACTACTACTAGTTTATCTAAAAAGTAAAATAAAAAAATAGAATAGCCAGGTAAGAGCACTGAATAGAACACATCATCTAAATAGATTATGGCTGGTTTCCTGTTTATGATCCATTACATTAGGAAAATATAGCCATTAATTTATGCCTGTGATGGAGAAAATTTGCAATGATTCAATAAAACCTGATAGAATTAATAGTGGCATCTATAGGAAGGAAAGGGTGACATTACCCGAGTATCAAAAGTAAATTAAATATATAAATTATGGTTTGATGTAAGAGCTACCACCCGGAAGACACTGGATATCAGATTAAAAAGTGATCTCAGAGACAGCACAGAGGGTTGGTGCACACTGGGGAGATGCAGGCAAGTGAAGGGCTCCTGCATGGGACATTTTTTGGACAGCACTGCTACAGCTTCCCTGGAAGATATCACCAAGCACCTGAATCATGTGCTGTGGACACTGAAGTGGAAGTATTGAATACTTGAAAGTTATAGCCCAGCCCTCCCACCCAAGTAGGCTAGACGACATGGGGTGAGGCAAAAAGGAAGGTTTTAACACTAAAGAGAGGACAAGTGTGGCAAGAACACTACCTCAGCTCCTGTTCTTACTCATTAAAGTTCTCAGCACAAAAGCACCACAACCTGTGGATCCTACACATGTATGTTTAAGAACACAGCACACCAAATGCCCTCAGAAAGTCACACTGGTGAGACCAAGTGGGTGGAAACGAGCTTGCACAGAGCCTATAAAGGACATATTCTTTGCAAAACAGCTTCCACGCCTCTGAACTCTCACCCTTGATCCTAATAGGAGGACTAAAAAAGCCTTTAAAAGAGTGTCTTGTCAACTGCAACTCAGGAGTTTGAAGGACCCACTCACTGCCTTCAGCAACCTGAACTCTCATCCCAACCTGCACTTCTTAACCCTGCTGCTGTTCTGAAAGCTAAAGAACAGTAACGGAACAAGTGTCTGCCTTTCCCCCTCCACCCCCTTTTTTCCTTTCTTTCTTCCTTTCTTTTTCTCAATTTCAGTAGTTTTAATGAAAGATGTAACTTCTGCCAACAAGGCACATCTAAAATCTACACAGAGAGCCTGCTAGAGGCAGATTGTCCAATGCCAATGAAGAACAGTACTTACCTTCATGTCTCATGTGCTACAAATTCTTTAATAAATGGAATTGGAGGATGGTTTGGGGTTTTTTTTGTGGGTGGGGTTTTTTTCCCAATATGCTGAAGTATTTCAGGAATTTTAGGACTAGTCTGAAGATAATTTGATTGACTTTGAAATACAGCAATAATATCTGAAAATACTTGAAACTACAGCATGAAAACCAACCAACGTCAACCAAAGTTTTTCTCCAGGAGGGGAAAAAAAAATCTGAAAGAGATACAAGAGCATCACAGAAAACGCGAGGCTGAGATGTCACAGATCTCTGCAGACCACCACGGATAATTTTGGAGAAAGACACAGAAACCTAATTCAAGACATTTTCTGTAAATAAAAACAGGCACCACTTAAAAAAAAAAAGATAGTTATTGAACTGTGATTGTAGCATTTTAATCGCTAAGATACTGTAAAGAAAATAGGAAGATGAAGCTTTAGATGTGGCAAAGAGATGACAATTATTTGAATCAAGGTGACAAGACTGCAATTAATAAAGCTGAGCACAAGATGATGAGAAGAAATAGCAAAAAAAGCCTATCACAAAAAAAGTAAATTTCCAATATAAACCCAGAGAAACAACATGAAAATCTTGCATTGATTTTTGAAAATGAAAGTAACACAAGAGCTGAGTACAACTGTTAGGGCAAGTCAAATGCAATGTAATTACCATGGAAGTTAATGTTAAGTTCTATGATCCAGGTGACACTTTAGTTAATGTACTTTTAGGCAAAGAAATTATTTTTAAGAGATGTATTCTATTCTTCAGACTGAGTAGAAATAAAAACAGTCAGAAAACCAAAAATAGCTATAGCAGAAAGGTGCCCATCAATGGTGATGGAAAGAGAGATAATATAGAAGGAAGGCAGAGAAATACAGGATTTTTTCCTTTATAAGAGGGGAAGCAAACCAAAAACCCGAATGAAAGCAAAGTGAAAAAGTTGCTTGGTAACAGCAGTAGAAGCAGAGAACAGAGGAATGCAGAAAGACATCCGAGATGAAAGATTCCAGAAGCAAAGCAGAGGGTTGTACTTCGGTGCCCAGCAGAGCTGCCCTGGGCACAGCAATGCCCCGGTCTGACCCCAGGCACTGGCCCAGCCCCAGTTCAATGCTGGGCACACCGTCCCTAATCGGGTTAGGAAAAGGACACATGGCTGTGGTATGATGGTTAGTGTACTATTAAATAACAGTGGAGACAAAATACTGATAAATAATCGCAGGGACCTTTTTGCCTGGGCTGACCATTTCTGCCCATCACACTTATCTGAATCTCTCCTACTAAAAACAGTCACTTCAGAATACATTTCCAAGCAGCACTGGCTGTGCAGCACCAGGTAAATCTAGATGAGGTGTGAGGAAGAACTTGCTTGGTGTGAGGGTGGTGAGAGCCTGGCCCAGGTTGCCCAGAGAAGCTGTGGCTGCCCCATCCCTGGAGGGGTTCAAGGCCAGGTTGGAGGGGGCTTGGAGCAACCTGGTCTGGTGGGAGGTGTCCCTGCCTCTGATTACTGATCAGCTGTTATTCTTACAGAGGGGACAAAACAGAATAAATAAAAAGAAAAAGACAAACACATAGCAGCAATCCAAGGAACATGGGTACAGGTTTTGTCAGTGTAACAAACAAGTCCTTTTTATAAACACGAATAAAAAATTTACCATTGCTACACCCCATAATGTGAGATGCTGCCTCATGTTATTATACAAGTAATAGCTATCAACAAAAATACTCGTGACCAACACTTGAAAAGAACAGATTTCAAACTACTCATCTGAAGTCATGCAGTACTAACAGAAATGATAGTAAAAGCAGTAACTGAATATTTTGTGATGTACCAAATACATTCAGCATTACATTAGTAATTGAGCACTTACAAAAGATTCTGGCTGGGTGAAAGGATATGAAATTGGCCTCTGGCACTTTAGTTCTCATCATTGCCATTGGCAGTCACATTTGGGGTTAGAGGCACGGAAAGGGTGTGCTGTATATACAGGTATAGAATCCAGAGGGCACACAGGCAAAAAGACCTAAGATTCCCACTTATGTTGTAAAGCCAAGAGGAGAAGAAAAGAGCCAGCATGCTAGTTGTCAAACAAGTACAAATCAATAGTTACCACCTACTTCAGATCATAACCCTGTGCATTGGCTTTCCTTATTCCCTTGCTCTCCAAAATCTGTGTTCTCTTGCGTTTAAGTTTTTGTGAAGTCATCATTTTCTATCAACATGGTGAAATCAAGTTCTTATTTCAAACAACATGAATTCCCACCATCTTCAAACTCTAGGCTTCCAGATGTCCGTGTCCTTATTTCCCTGCTTCCACAGGCACAGTAAGAATATAATTCATCTGAACAGGAGAGTGACAGGTTTCAGGCTGGTTTTGCTCACTAGAATTACCCCCGATGCCCAAGACCATCACAATGATTATCAGAACAACTGATTGTGAGATTTTCCTTAACTGTACTTTCACTAATTGTTTTATAGAGTCTCTGAATGTCAAAATGTGCTTTATTAGTGGAAGAAAAAAATCACTAGGAACTTTGAGGTTGATCAAGTGACAAATGCCCCGTTTGATAGGAGGGGGATGGCACACCTGCAATAATTACTGGAGAGCGATTAGCAAACCTTTTCTATGCTCCGATGGCTTCATGGAGTGTTGGTTTAGTGCATCGAAGTGCATGTGATAGACTGAATTCCCTGCTGTTTTCTGCAGACAGCCAATTACAAACTACCCACACACTTGATGCTTGTGACCTTGCCCATCACAATATCTGAACTGATGGACTCAGTCACTTTCAACTGGTAAAACTTTGCAACCAAAAGCCAGACACTCCACCTTCCAAAGAGCATTTACACTAGAATTATTTTTGTTAATCTTTTAAACCTAGCCTATTCACTTCAAGGCCCTCTATTCCACTTACTCTGACTCTACTGGAAATTCAGAGTAGGAAGGTGTGATAAATAATTTCTTTCAATGCAAAAGACTAAAAATAAAAAACCTGCAGAACAAAATTTACATTTTGCAAGCCAAAATGTTTAGCATTTCCAAATAACCAAATTCATACTCGGTGCCAAATTAACCGATAGCTTCAGCCTAAACTGGACCAAAATATACTCACTTATCACCCACACTTAAACATCTTTCATTGGTATTAATGCCTGATGCTGACTGTGCTTCTGTTCCAAAGCAGATGGGAGCTGTGTGGGCTGCTAGAATGTTTTTTTCAGCGCATTGTCTTCAGAAGTCCTTCATTAGCTTTAAGACTGGGTATTTAAAGCCAGGCGTTCAGAAAGAGTGGTGAAAGAAAATGTGCTATTTTTGCTTTATGGAAGTTGGTGTGTCTGACTGCCATACCCATGCACAACTTCTATTCTGCTTGTGTTTATAAAAATCAGTCAGAATAAGTTTCTTCGCAAACATTTTCTCCTCATTTTTTCATTTTCCTCCTGTCAAGTGTCTTCTAAATGGAAGTTATTATTGGTTTTATAATTTGTAACTTCTAAAATCCCTCAAGGTGAATACAAAAAATTTATGTCATGTTTGACATTACTGTGCTTTACCTGACATTGCCTTTTGAGAACAGTGTTTCCTAAAGAAGAATACCTAAAATAAATAAAAAGAATTTTAAACAGTCTTTCAATGGATGATCTGGTTACAAGTGAGATTACTCCGGTAGGGTTTTATGCAAAAATAGGTTTACGAGCCCTTGTTGGGTTTCTTATATCCCTTAAAATCACGCAGAGCAAGGAGACAACGTATTCATACACGTTCACCTGTGCTGATCTTCGCAATTCTGGGTGCACCTGCTTTTGCATTTCTTGTTACAAAAAAGGCAGGACAGACAGTCCCAGGGCTGGGCTCAGCAGATGGCACTGTTTCTCCCGCTCAGCCTTACCACAGCTCTTGGAAAATTAATTTCTAACTTTCCATCTCCTGGCCAACTGCCCCGAAGCCCTCAGGAAAAAGCTGCACCGCGGCTCTCAGACACGGCCAGAGGCCCTTGGTGTGTCCCCAGCGAGGCCACTCCAGGCGTGGTGACACCTATTGCTGTTGGGACATCCTAAATATATTTACCATCATGATGAATGTATGCTCATACCAGCCCATCAAAAAAGCTCTGGCAAACAACAGAGAGGTAAGAAAAAAGCGTATTTACAAACAGATGCCACGACTGAACAGAATTCCTGATACTCTCCATATATTGATGAAAAAAATACCACTTTCTTAAATATTGCTTTCTATAAATAATCACACCATGCTAATAGCAGTCTTGCTAGCAGCTGAAACCCCCAAATCAAACAGGGAGTCTCATTGCACATGTGCTACACAGCAGAGCTCTACATCTACCCAAAGGACAAGGTGCTCTGGTCTCCCCTATACAAAGACACCCAAAAATTGTGGGTAGCGGTAGCCAGGGCCACCAGGACAACATCCAGGGTCCACAGGCTACACTTCCATCACTCCAAGCACAGCAGAGCGGGAAGCGGTGGTGTGTATTTATGAGGCCAAATACATGTTACCAGACCCAAATCACCTGAAAAAGGCAGACAAGTCTGGCCTGGGCTGCTCCTCCAAACATATAATCACTTCTAGATTCCAGATTCCCAGATCTACCATGGATGCAACCACGTACTGAGCAACTGCAGGCACCACACAAACCAGCTGCTTTGGAAGGTCAGGTAAATGCAGTGGCAAAAACATCACAAATGATCTCTGGTTTCATACTTGAAAATGATGACATAGCCTTGATGACATTGCAACTACACTATTTGGATGCCTTGCAGAAGGAGTTGCATATGTATGGAAGTCCCACTTGAAATTAGCATCCAAAACCACATAAGTGCAAGTACTTTCACTATCCAAAATTTCTACTAAAATTGCTATGGACCAATAAGGCTTGACCTATATTAATTTATTGAAGCAACCGCATTCCTTAAAACCCACACCAGAAGTTACCTAGCATGGGGTTTTAAACCTCCATAAATACATGAAGATGCTGAAGACTATTCCCTCCCATGAGGGTTACAAGGAAAGTGTTAATACCCCTTTTTCCTTGAATGATAATCCTGCTCTTTGTAGAGTCTTTTGCTGAGATTGCATCTCACTTGCCTTAGGTATTAAGCCTATGTAATTTTCTTAACCATGGGGTATCCATTTATCAGATTTGATGCTGATACCTTTTAGTTGCTTCAGATGGAAAAAAGGGACTTCTTTTAGAAAAAAAAAGGTTATTTAAATGTGACTGTGAATAACCAGAAAAAAAAGCCACCTAAAGCTATCAATAGATCTCATGCAATAAAATTCAGTGGCATCTGGAAAGACATTAGGGTGAATCAATAGCCTAAAACAAGGCAGTATTAGATGTATCTAGCAATTCATGTTAGCCCCCATTACTTTATTTGCAATCATTTAGTAGAGCTTCTAATGAAAATAACAAAAGGCCAAAAGAGAAGTATTTTTAATTGCACAAAATAAAGTCAAGAAAAGTTATTATGCTTTCTTTTTTTCCTAGTCCACATAAAATAATTGCTTGTGTTTATTGATGCTGTTTTAGCGGAGAAAATTAATTTGTGGAAAATTCATTAACAACCTGCATCGATGCGCTAGTGCGGTCACCACAAATGACCACCACAGACTGCTAGTAAGAGGGGAAAGAAAACTAACAGCCAAATAAAATCCTTACTTTTAATGAAACCATCACATTAAGGCCATATATTTGACTATTAAGGGCTTTTTTATATTTTTTTTAAATTGTAAAATAAATAAGCCTACTAAAAGAAAAGGAAAAGTCTCCCCATGATGAGAGGCAGGGACTGTTAGACTGTTGGCCAGCTCAGCCCTGGTGTAATTCCACTGTCTGTTTGAACTTTATCTTACTGCACATAATGCACTTTGCAATATATTATGTAAATCAAATATCTTGATATTAAGGGCACTCCCCATTTCAGTGCATCTAGTAGTGTAGGTTCATTATCCTTATACGATTTCTGTGATTAGATCATCACCTGAATTAAAAAAAAAAAAAAAGCACTATCAATTCCCAGGACAACATGATTTCGTCATTTGTTTTTCTTAAAAGAACACTGGGTCCTCCTCGGCTGGAGGTTTCCACAGCAGTAAAGGAAGGTGTTCAGGGACCCTACCCTGAAGTTTGCAGCTTTAAAATAACTCATTTACTTCTGACCTTGAACAGAGACAACACAACAGCCCGCTCCGCTCTGGTGGTGAATCCCTTTGAGCCTTGCTAGCCTCTGTGCCATCCCTCATCCCTACCACGCACAGGAGGAAAGTTAAATTCCCCTAGAGAAATGAATGTTCTTGGTAACCCAATTCCTCACAGGTTTCCAGTCCAGTCAGAGAGCTGACAGAAGACTGAGCAAGATATTTAACTGTTTGAAAGGTCCTTGAATTGGGCTCAGGTTCCAGAAGCAGCAGTTTTAACACTACACATTTTCCCTGCAAAACCATAGAGGACTTGAGGGTCAGAGACACGCTTTAATGAGTGTGTCTCATCACATCTGAAAGCATCTTCAGGACTGGAACAGTGGCAGAGTGCTGTCCCTATACCTGGCAGCAGGGACATCATGGAGAAACAGTGACTGACAGACGACGCAGACAGCTTTGGGTACAGAGGTAGCCTTGGAATAAAAATGCTAGAGAAAGGTAAAAAAAAAGTGTTAAAGCCCATTTAAGGAAGAAATTGCATTATCCCAACAAATGGAAACAAATTCTGACTCAAAAGCGGGTGAGGGACTGCGAAATGCTGTGGGAGCTGGAGCCACCTCCACCACCTCTCTTTGGGGATGCTGAGATGGTGATGTGAGCCACTCAAGCCAGGACCTGCTCCCTGTCTGGGGAAGGGATTCTGCTTCGCAAGAACGGGTCCCCTACCCCAGCTCCCTGAGCCAGTGTCAGCCCTACCCCCACTACCTCTGGTTCATGAGAAAAATCAGCGTTCTTCATTTTTTTCCATGCCCAGAGACCTCTGGGACAGATATAAACACCACCTCTGCTCTCGAGTCAGTTATACACACTTTGAGGGAAGTGATATTTAATATTTGCTACAAATATTCTTCCGAGTATTAAAATCAATTCACCTCCAGTATCTTCCCTTCCAAGCTTCGTTGCTATGCATCACGTGCAACCTACGTCTGGGCATTTTCAAGCCACTGAAAATGCATTTTCAAACTCAACTTGGCAGAAAGGAATTAGAAATGCATTTTCTGCCTGCGTTCCCACCACAGAGTTGATGGTTTGGGTTTTGGTTTTTTTTTTTAACTGGATTTGTGATTACTCAATTAGCAAAGAGAACGAATGAATGATAACCAATAGGAACTGTGCACTGCTATGAAAAATTGAATCAAGAATAAGTGATCTAGAAAGAGAGGCCACCGAGTCATTTTGAATAAGTACATTGGAGATAATTGTTATGTGCTTTGAAGACATTCCGAGAAAAAGAGGCAAAATTAATCAGATACATTAAATTATGAATTATTAACTCAGCTCTATTAAATATCAAATAGGAAAGCTTTTTAGGATTAACCATGTTTTTAGAAATTCTACTAACTACAGAGTAGATTTCTCTGATATAAAAATCATTTTTGTTTACTTTTGAAATGCAGAAGAGTCCCTCTGGGGAGGGCGCAGCTTCCCAGCAGTGGCAGATCACTTCTGTGGATGGGGCTTACTCTGAAGTAACATGAAGACCTTAATCCATTTAAAATGAACTTTTCCAGGCTGAAAATGGTGCACATAAAACCCAAGTTTCTAAGTAGCTAAAGACAGAGATATTCTTCAATCGGTGGCAGCTCCCATACTGCTGCATACACCTCAGAATAAACACAGGGCTTCTGTCTCACATCTCCCACAAGACTTTGGATATTTTGGCTGGCTGATACAAGCTGGGTGTTTTTTTTTTCTTTTTTCTTTTTTTTTTTTTAATAATCAATTCCTTGGCCAAGTCAGCCTTCACATGGAATGATGCCAGGACTACACATGAAACAAGTTGCCGTGGCCCTAAGTTAAATCAATAATGCTGAATGAATAATGGCTGTCGCTGGATGCTGATTTTTCCTGGCTAATAAATAGTTCTCGTGTCATTTCCTGAACCACCAAGTCCAGCTCCAGCCACTCAGCATGATAAAAAAATGCCAAGATGTGCAATGTGCATCCTTCAGCAGAGAGGATGTGAACCCACCCGCTGACCAGTCTGCTACAGATCCTTAATGATATCACCTTAATGGTTTCCCATTTCCATATCGTCTATCAATGAGCTTTACTTCCATCTCCACAGCTGCCAACAGAGGTAATGCAGCTCATGCTCAGCAATGCAGCTGCTGTTCTTCAGTATCTATGAAATGCAGCTGAAACTATCAGCCCCTCCATTTCTGCATGGGTTGTAAGATTACAGCAATAACAGACTTTCACCAAAATTAAGCACTACAGGTTTTGTTAGTTCCTTAAAAGTGGTATTCCAATTAGAAGAATTTTTCCAACGGTTAAAAGCCTAATTTTTCTCATTTATTGTTGTTTCTCAGAATCTAAGACCCAGAAAAGCAGACTAAGAAGCAGCATCACACCAGAGCCTCTCAGGTCTCCAGCTCCTCTCCAGCACCAGTCCCATTCCATGAGCACCTTGCCATGTGGAAACCCTTCCACAAACGTGCCTGTGATCTTTCTCCTTCAAAGCTTAGAAATAATTTCTAGACACACTTTCCTCACCCGTTTGCTAGTCAGTGCTGATACTAAATAGTTGAACTGTTGCCCTCTGCATCTGCATCTTGGTTTTCCACACCGGATTCCCAGGTAGGGTCTGGTGGAGGAAGGAGTGGCTGGCTGCAGGGCACTCCAGGCACCACTGCAAAACTTGCAGCCTTTTGTTATAGCATTTGAGGATTCTGACATGATTGATTTCATTCCTGGTGAGTTAATCACATATAATTACAAATTAGTGAATTATTTTATACTAGAGGATGGTTTCATAAATTAGGTCACTGTCATTTATCATTATAATTTCTTTAACCCACACATCTCATCCTTTGATCTGTTAACATCTCTACTCTGCAATGGTAATGCACACTCTGTCATCACCGTGACATGATGAATAACAAAGCTCAAAGTTTACCAAGCCAGAAAAATGCAGTTTGCTTCATTAGCAGGCACGTGTGAACTTCTAACAGCAGCAAACCTTTCCAGGTCTTCTCCCAACACAGAACACACGCCGAGAAACCAGGGGTTGTACCTTGTGCTCACCCTGAGTAAGGTACCTCTTTCCTACTCATCAGCTGACTGGATTTTTTTATCATCCACATTCTCCACCTCAGACATGCTTTCAAATTATTCTGCATCTTCCCTTGCTTCATATCCCTCAAACACTTGGAGCATGGAACTTTGTTCTGAAAGCTGTGCTTAAATCATCAGAGAAGATTTATAAGAAAGTAATCCAGGATTGAGCCATACATCCAGAGAAAACTAACCGCCCATCTCTAAGTTTCTAACTTGGGGTAAGCGAGGGTAATTTACAGGCCAAAAGCTGTTCGTTCTTTATTTATTTAGGTGAGAATTTGGAAGTTCATTTCCAGGTAATTCAAACACTGATGGAACAAACAAGTCAGTGACCATTACCTGCTCAGCTTGGGGTGATGGAAAACACAAATTTTAGCCAAACTGCTGAGAAACGGGGAAGCTGCAAACACACAGAAGAGGACCACACTTAGAACAAAGTACCTCATAGACTTCTAATTATTTCCTATAGCTTTTCTATGTAATTATCATATTATTATCTCAGAGAGGAGGGAACATGGTCAGGGGAAGAAAGAACCCCTCTCAAACTCAGCGAGTGCAGCCAAGGCAATAAATTAATCCCAGGCTGAACAATGTCAAAGCACTTCTTCATTGGCCCTTTGGACAGTGCAGAGTATACAGGCCAGTCTGTAACTTCTCATTTTACTTACTTTTTTTTAAAGGTATTGTTTTACACCTATGTCTTGGAAAAATATCATCAGAGTACCAAATTTCTGTTCCCAGCTTATTCTGGTTAGCCTCTCGTACACCCCAGGTGCAGAGCAGACATCCCCAGCACAAGCTTCACATCTCTATTGTTTGACCCTGCTTAATCTGAACTAAATTGGTCAGAGATATTATCTATAAGCTTTTCGTCTGAGATTTGTTTCATTGCCTGTAATTGGATCAACTCTAATACCTTTCCTCCAGTACAGCCACAGCTGCTTCTTCAGAAAGTTCCACTGGAATTAATTATAAAATACAAAACCTGATTCATTCCTGTTTATTTGTATTTTTGTTGGATAGGAGAACCCATCACTACTATTTTCTTTTATGATGAATATAAACCCCTATCACCTGCATTCCTGCACCGACACACAGCAAGATGACATCGAGCTGGTGAGGAGATGTGGAGACAGACCTATTCCTGCCTTGTATTCACCTTCAAAGTGGTCTGCTTTCAAGTGACTATAACCGACTCCGAGTCTTTGGGCTAAGAAAAGGAGAAATGAAAATCCTAATACTTTTTAAAGTATTTCCAAGAAAGCATTTTTCGTTCCATGGTTTAGCGTGTTAACTGTAACCTGCGTTGCGAGGAGAGAGAACGAGCAGTTGTGACTGCACTGATTTATTTACCTTTATGAGAAAGGCTCGGGAATTCAAAATGGTTTGTAGACAAAATACCTCGTTTCAGTTTCTTTTCAGAGTCTAATGAAATGGATGAAGTTTTCTGGCATTGGCACTGAATTATATAATCCTACAGAAGACATTAACGGTTGCTGTAAAAATCTAATTAAATTTTAGAGCACTAGTAATGCAGCCATAAGGCCCATGTAAGCCATTATCTACATTAATAAAAATTAAAGTCAAACAGTATCTATACAGTAATAATGTACCTGGATTCAAGGTCACTTTAATTCCCTTATTCTCATATTTTTCTTTATTGTTGCTATAAATATTATTATTTCATCAAAATTTCAAATTTATGTACCTTCGTTAACCTGAACTCTTCTCTTAATACAGTATTAATTACAGAATTAATTCAATTGTTTTTTCTTAATTGTTTATTTTCTCTCCTACATAATATTACTACTATTATTAGCACATAAAAGGGCAAGAATCTGGGACAAGCTACAGGTACTTTATTAAATATCTAAAGGAAAATCTAGAATCAATGCAACAAAACACAGGCACGACTCATCTCAAATCCAGCTCTTCTCTGGCGTGGAAGACAAGGAAAAGAAGAAAGTGGATGCTATGGAAAGGAACAAAGAATAAAAGCAGATTTAAAAAAAAAAAAAAGCTAAGAGGAGAGGCATCACAGAGCTGCTCTTGCCCTGGGAGGGGAGGCGTGGGCTGCCTGGAATCCTCTCCTGGGCAAGTGCACACAGCCAGGGACTGGAACAGGAGCCACTGCTGGAAAAATCAGTACTGACTAAACATTTGTGACTGACAATGTGAAACAGTAATTCCTTATAAAAATAAAGAATATCTAGAGCTACAAATGGCTTGTAGCTGATGGGTAAGTACTGACAGGTACGCTATGATACAGAGTGTTTATGAAAAAAGGAGTTGGTGTTGCGGTATTCGTCACTAACTGCATTACATGCTCTTTACAGGCTGTATTTAAACCCGTGCCAGCCTTGAATGGTTTATCTGACCAAGGAAACCCATGGTTACGGTGCTTTCAAGTTCTTAGGAGAGTCTGAGTTGTGAGGAATTATCACTGTTGGAACTGGGCTGAGAAAATTGTCTGCTTTGTCACAGCCATGAGCTGTGCCCTCTTCCTAAACATCAGCCTAAAGAGCTGTCTCTTCTACTGGGTGGCTGACACATCAGGAGGCTGTGACGCCATCCAGCAAGACCTGGACAGACTAGAAAGCTGGGCAGAGAAGAACCTGATGAAATTCAACAAGGGCAAGTGTAGGGTCCTGCACCTGGGGAGGAATAACCCCCTGCACCAGGACAGCTTGGGGGTGACCTGCTGGAGAGCAGCTCTGAGAAAAAAGACCTAGGAGTCCTGGTGGACAACAGGATGCCCATGAGCCAGCAATGTGCCCTTGAGGCCAAGAAGGCCAATGGCATCCTGGGGTGCATCAAGAAAATTGTAACCAGCAGGTGGAGGGAGGTCATCCTGCCCCTCTACTCTGCTCCATCTGGAGCACTATGTCCAGTTCTGGGCTCCCCAGTTCCAGTCAGGGAACTGCTGGAGAGGGTACAGTGGAGGACCACCAAGGTGATTAGAGGCCTGGAGCNGCAATTTCTGACACAAAAATGAGGCCAGAGAGGCTGCTGACCTGTCCCAGAGTATGGCACAGTCTCGTTGGCTGGAAAATTAAATTCACCTAATGAAGGGGCAGTGAAAACCAGAGACGTTCTGTCAGACAGTTGAAGAGTTTTCTACTTTTTGGGTGAAGAAATTCTTCCTACAGAACATTAACATTTTGGACTTTGCCTGAAATGCTATGTCGATGCCGTTACATTTGGATTTTATTTTTCTCTGTGTGCTCTGTGGATTCAAACAAACAAATTTTATTTTCCTACTTTGAATGGCAGAGATTACTGTGCATTTCAATAATGTCTCTCCCTACTAAGGTGTACTGTCAATGACAGAACAAACAGCAAAGGCAATTTTGGAATAGTATCTTGAAGACGGGGAACATCCTTCACTAGAACTTCACTTTGATTTCTTTGGAAAGGTTGAAAACTATTGCAAAACCTAAGAATGGACTATCTCAAGCAGGATCAGCGGTGTTGCTTCTAAGCCTCTATACAAATCTTTTTTCCCCTCCTTATTACTGATCGGGGCCAAGACTGTACCAGCCACAGCAACCTACAGTTCATTATTTAGTGATTTGCCTGGCTGTTATCACATGGAAGTAAATTTAAGATGCCTTAAGGTTATGCAGACACACAAATTTACAACGTGCCATCGGTATTTTAAATAAAACTGAATATAATGGGGCACAATCTGGCATGGAAGTGAATTTTAAGAATCAAACTGTAACCTAAATGATACTACTAAGATTATTAGAGTCTGCAAAGGTGTTGGGGGGGAGAAAGGAAATGTTTGTGAGAGATGAAGTACCCAACCCCAGGCTTCCCAGGCAGAGTGGGGCAGGGGGTCTCTGCTTTGCTCTCCCAGCGGCTGTAATGCAGCCAGCTCGGCGGGTGCCTAAAGAGCAGAAATAGCTCCCAAACGTGAACAAAACATTCAGAAATACATGGATTTTCATTAAACTTCCAATCACTGATATACACAAATCATTTACTGAGTGCATAATTAAAACCTCAAGTGTTTTCCATAAAAATATTTGTAAATTAGGTGAATAAATTATTCAGTGGTCATTACCGAAATTAAATCTTCTCAGAGTGAATTTCTTGCTGCCTTGCAAGCAGAATCCAGAGCCACACAGCTAAATTCTCTCAGACTTAGCAGTACAATACAGTGATGGTAAATCAGCGCTGGTCCCAGCAAATAAACCTCACAAGTTCTGTTCTATGTGTGATCGCAGCTTTTGGTACCTACAGCTCCAGTCTTCACCTCCTAAATATTTCTCGTTCTACCAAGACTGGAAAGACATGATACAGATGTTAAGTCCCCAGCAAGACCACCAGATCTTAAATTTCTTTTCCCTGCTGTCCAAGACCAGCATCTCAAGAAACAAGATTCAAGGTGGCCACTGTGGCTGCGTCACCTCTCTTAATGACCTCAAAACACTCACAGTCCTTAGGACTAAGATAAGAGACTTCAAAAGCATCTTAAGAAGGAAAGCAGAGGGCTGGGAATGCTCTGCTTTCCATCACCAAATCCAGCTCGGGGAGCATGACTCGCAGTGATGTCACCTGTATAGACACTGCATCCAAGAATAAGTAATTCCCATTTATTTTTTAAGTGGGTTCATATTCTTGGACACAAACTCAATGTCAGACACCACCTGTGCAAAGAGAGTAAGGGCAAACAGGGCAACCGTGGGGAGAACGTGTTAGGGACAGTTATTTATTGGGTGCTGGCAAGAGAAGAGAAAATGCTTTTACCTGAGATAAACACTGTGAGAGTTTTTCTCCTATTGTTCACTTATTTCCAATTCTAATCTCGGGTGGCACCTGGGGAAATTAAAAAAACCTCCCTCCCATTTATTCACCAGGAGAACCTTGTCTCATGCAGCCATGGCACTGAGGGCAAATACCCCAGGGATGGAGTGAAGAGCAAGGAAGAATCTTAGCTAAAGGACGGCATGTTTTTTCTGGAATAGTTCATTCAGTTCTAGTAAACATGTCACTTTCTACAGTAGTTTATAACTATTTTTAGGTTATGTATAAAATTCAGTTTACACATCCGGATGATCTATGTTCTCTTGCATATATTCCTCCTGTTTTGCTTTTCAGAAGTGACAATGCAGGAGCTCACAAACAACCAGAAATATCACCTCACCAGGGAAAACGCATCCTCTGCTTTGCTTTCCCCTTCAAGTTTAAAGCAAATTAGTTAACCACACAACAGCTTTTACAGCCCAAAGACCCTCTCCAATTAAAGCGAAAAATTCTGCCAGTGCTTTTTCCTTCAAGCAGTCGTTTCACCACTGGGCACGATATGGAAGCAAAATTTTGCCGTCAGTGAAACATTATTTGTTTTTACACACCAATTCTTGGGAAAAGATGCTATAAATGTCATTTTGAAAATGTTAAAATTGGTTCGTTCATGCTAAATTTTTTGACAACTGGGTATGAGAAAGTTCAATTTTTTATTTATTTTGACATATTTCACTTGATGCAAACTTTTTGATGCACTGTTCCATTTTTTTAAGTACAAGTAGCAAAACTTAAGCACCCTGCATTACACAGGGAACTTGTACAACAATAGTTCAACGTTGAATTTTGCTTCCCCAAATTCCTAGCCATTTGCCCTCGCTGCTTCACAAACCTCTGCAGAGGGGTTGGAACTTGATGATCTTTAAGGTCCCTTCCAACTCTAACCATTCTATGATTCTATAAATCAACTGCAGTGAATGGACACATCCCCTGCTGTACCAGCAGGGATTGGTCACTTTTTACTCACATTTCCACTGCAAACTATTTTGTAGCTTAAGCAAATAAATTGCTTCAATAACTCATAAGAAGAAAGTGTTTAAATAGAACTTGTATTTTGGGTAGTGCGCACACTTGTGACTCTCCTTTGGGCTTAGCTATGGTTTAACTTAGAATCTCTCAGGGAAAGGGAAAGGGTGAGAGGGGAGAGGACACCACCCAACAAAGCCCAAAACCAAACCCTGCACATTTGGAGTTGTGAACTTCAGACACAGCCCTAAAACATCTGGGTAGCTGAGAGAGCATCCAAAAATCCGTGTGTGTGTGTGTTACAAACTATGCTGCCACTGACTCCTGTGACTGACTCAACTTTGCCAACAGCCTGGCTGGGAACAGCAGGTATTTTCAGACAAACACTTTATGGAAGGATGCCTTAAAATCACAACAGGTAATGCTTTTAACCCAGAATGGCCTCAAAACTGCTTTGCATCTATTTCTGACTGATAATCTTTGCTTGGCCCAAACCTACTTATTGGCTGTTACAATATGAATCAATATTACAAGTGACCAGCACTGAACTTTGGCTAGAAAAGACCTTGGAAGGAAGCAAAAATATACAAACAAATCCAATAGGTTGATCTTGCAAGCCATACAGCTCCTCCTGGTTCACTCCTATGGGACAGAAGGGACCTTGTAGGTGGGACATCCTGCAGCACCAAGATCACAGAGCTTCACTAAGGGCAGGAGGGAGCAGGAGAGTGCATCCACCACCTCACTCCTCTCTCTCCAGCCACCCAAAAAGCCATCCCACAAGCCACACAACACCACATGAGACATTCCCTGTTTGTTTCCAGCACAGATGAAACCAGAAAATGACAGATCATGGCACTAACCCAAACTTGTCTTTCTAGTACTGTTCCTAGAATAAAATTACCGTAATCTAACCTGAAATGCAAATCCTGAATTACCTCTAGATGAGTTGATAAAGGCAAACTGATTGAAAGATCTACTTTATAAAGCTGCAGTGTAGCTTCTGAATAAATCACATCTTGGAACCCACCATCAGCTTCATGGTGCTGGTGCGAGCACTACAGTGAATGGTCTGTGACCAGAATGATGACCTGGAGATTTTATTTGCTCTTATTACATACATTTCCAACTTTACATCTGGTGGATTATCTACAATATAATACCTGTAATGTACAAATGGTATTTTGAGTGCCAGATATGGGTTTCCCTTTACCAAATGTAAAATATGTAGGGAAAAGACCTTCATCTCTTTCAAGATCTGTTCCTCTCTACCTGAGCTCTAAATTGGTGATGGGTTAAATTATTCCCCAGATAGTATAAAAAAGGTCAAGATCTATTTCCCAATCAATTGTCTTTCTTACCTTCACAGGCACTCTTTGGTGAATTGAGCCCAACATTGGGTCTCAAAATCAGTGCTTGGACCAAAGGACATTTTTTAACACCCAGACGAACACCAGCTCTGCTCCCCAAAGGCCAGCAAGGACTGTTTTGGGGTCAAACCACACAATTCTACCAGGAAGAAGCCAAGACCCATGAGCTGAGGTCTCGCAGTAACTTCTCACTGGTGCATCGCTCCTTTTCTTCTTCTAACTCTTCCACAAGCTTCACTGACTCGCTGTCACCGGGGGCTGGAAATTAAGAGACAGACACTACAGTTCGCTAGAAAAAGGTTCAGTCTGACTCACTCAGTAAAATCCGTGTTTCTGGGAAGACACGCTACGCTTCATTTGCCACATCATCAGTGTTATTTGCATTTCCGGACTCTTTCTCGGCCCTCTATTAGTCAGATAAGAAATGAAACATGTAATATATCACACACGCCCCACACACTTCATTTTGGCAAATTTGCTCCCTAGCTCTCTCAGACTCCTGAGATTCACATGAAGACAGAGAAAAGGCAGTAGCTTCTCTGTTTTTTAAGCGCTTTCTGTAGGTGCTGTTCAGTGCCCACTGAGCGGGTCTGTGTTCCTGCAAGCCCCAGATGACAGCAGCTGACCAAAACTGTGGAAAACTAATATGAATACAGTCCTCATGAATCAAATGTCATTAAATATTTGAGTTAGTTTTATTGCATACCTAATCAATAATTTCATTTACTTGCTGCCAGAGTTCTTTCTTCTTCTACTTCTCTTCCCCTCTGGCGCCTGGCCCCAAAAGGAGAAGTTCCCCCCCTCCCCTCCTATAAGTGGGAGCCTCTAAAAATCAAAATATTTCAATATTTTTGTGTGTGCTTTATTGCCTTCTCACTTGACTCGACAGTCTCATCTACCCACTGCCACAGGCTGTCTTTATCAGTGATTGATTTCTGTCTCTCTCCCAAAACCTTACAGGGAAATTTGGAAAGCTGGGCAGAATGTATACTTTTATTTTATATAATAACAAGGCTCACTGTAAAAGAGACTGCCGTGTGTTGAACACTCCATATGTGACCCGACTCGTTTATTGGTGTTTAATATTCTCCTTTCTCTCTCTCTCTCTGTAACCATTGGAGGAACATGGAAGTGCAGAGGAGCAGAATACAAAACAACTGAGTCACAGTCAATCTCAGCCCCAGGGGTCTTTGGTGATGACAAAAAACACTAATCAGCTCCACCAATACAGAAGACAAAACCCCATCCATCTTCCTCTGGCCATTCAGGTGGTGAGATTCTACTGTAACCAGCATCTTGGAAATTCCCTTTAGATAATTAGGATTATCATCGTATTGTTCTGCTTTGACATTCCCTGTCTTCCACAAATTCCAAGCCAACTCCAATTCAAAAGGTTATTGTTAAATTAATTTGAGAAGGAGAATGAGGGAACAAAAAAACGTCTATTGCGTTGAACTTGGTCCCTGAAGGAATGAAACCACCTATGTATTATAAGGTTTCTACCTTCAAATACAAAATTCAATTGTGAAAGCTCAGCACCTTACAAGATCATTATGTAAACAACATTTAAGAGTGACTCCTAAGCTAATAACAGTAGGCTTATTCTTCCAGTAGTGACCTATGGATTTATATCTTTTTACTATTGTCACCACAAATGCAGAGCCTGCAGATCAATTTATTTGGTTACAGACTTCACTTGAGTCCTCGATTTTAACCAGTTTGTATTAAAAATCAACATATTAAATATTTTTCCTCCTGCAAACATGTAGCTTCTTTCAGTCACAAAACTTGCACTAAATGCATTTAGAAAAGTTTCATTTATGGATGTTTCTTTTCTGTGACAATACAATAAGGAATTTAAGCGACCACAAGATTTCCCACAGTATCCACATCTATTTTTGGCACTTTCCCTGAAACAGCTCACAAAGAAATGGATATTTAATGAAAGAGAATTTAAAATGAGTGTGGTGTTTTCCAGCCACATGGCAGATTTCTTCTCCGTGGGATTCCTGAAAATTATTTGTTGATTATGGGCTTCCCAAAAGATCTTTTATAACTCCATCATCACACCGTGGCTTCACTTTGTGTGTCCTACAGGATACATGCACCAAACTGTGCCCTACATAGGGGAGAATTGCTTTTAAAGGAGGATGCAATTGCCTGGGTTATTGTTAAGTGGGTCCCCATCTGTCTGCCCCGAGCGCTCAGTGCTTCAGGGCACAAACTCTACAGATTTAGTATGATTTTGGCAATGCAACTTTTCTATATTTCACATTTCATGTCACCTAGAACAGTCCCAAGCAGGAGAAGAAATCTGTGAGGCCAGACCGTTCGCTCAAACAAGCAAAGAGATGAAGGTTATTCCCCCGAATTGCATAACTAAGATCTGGCACGAAGAGTCAGAGAGAAGTTTGTTTTCCCAAAGGTAATAGAAGGGACTGTTTAAAGACAATTTTAAACTACACAGAAGAGGGATTTGGGAACTAATTTTAATAAATATAAATAAAATAATATATTTTAACTATNCTCTAATTTTAAATGAACCTTCACAAGATGATCAAAGCAGATGTGCAGATCCTTTCTCATTGAGTAACAATTTTTCAGAGATGGGAATTAATGGATAATGGTCTTTTCAGGTTCATCCTAAAGGCTATAAAGTCCCAGGGGGGGAGAGGGAGGGGAGTGAAGTTCACACTGCTTTTAAAAATTACTTGACATCCACCTTATTCAAATAAATGTCTGGGTGAAGATGATCAATGGTCATTAAAAGCTCCGAAGTGACAGGTACACAACCTACACTTGGTGCTCTCACAGCTGTAAGGAATAAACAGAGCATGTGCTTCCATGCACAGCTGACATCACCCATATTTGACACTTCACTGCCCTTAGGAAGGATCTGTTTTCAAAAAGTAGTTCATTTGGGGAAAAAAATAAAAAATTACTAGTATAACCTTCTCGGTAAGAAGTCTTAGAAAATATAGTTATAAAAGAAATGCCAGAAAGAAAATTCTTCTAAGTGGTAATATATATGTGAGCTAAAACTACTGCTTAGTGCATACGTTGGAGCTTATTACGATACATGTTCATTTTTAATATTCTATAAAAATCACATTTATGCAATTATTGTATTTCCTCAAAAATAAACACATGGGTTGCTTTGGTGGGAGAGCATCCCATGGGATGCCCACGTGGCCACCTGTACAAGCCCAGGTGTCACAGGCATCAGGGCGGGACCCAGGTCCTGCTCATTCCCTCCTAAAATCCCATCAATTCCAAGAAAGCCAGAGCACTCAGGACAGTATCTAGGACATGGTTTCTATATTACAGATGTACGTACATGGTAGCCTTTCTCCATGACAGAAGGACCAACACAAGAGTTGGGATTGATGTTTGGACCCAGCCAGCAGCATGAGGCCTGAGAAAGAGAGACATCCATTTGGAGGGCTCCTTCCCCCAGATGATCCGTGGCACTCCACTTCCCTAAGAAAATATCTTTAAATTTTTAGGTATCTTTTTAAAATCTAACGTTGAGGTAGTTTTTTGGATAACAATGTCTCAGGTATCCTTTTTCTCCTTTATGATACCAAAAGCATGAACAAGGCCAGGTCAGAAAATCCGAGCAGTTTGCACCAGGGATTAGAGGAGCTCGAATGAATTTCTTTTACATCAGCTCCAAACAGCACATCGTCAAGTGTCGTCGTAGGCAAACGGAACGAGGGAGAGCAAGTCAAAACACTTACTGACAAATTTCTTCTCGCTACATGACAAACCAACCCAAACTGCCATGAGCTGGCGACAGCTTCCCATCGCACAAAGCCAAACAAACACTCACAAATCCATTGATGGTTGGGATTTGTGAAGAAACCTCCAAGCGGAGGGAAACCACTGCGATTTAACGGTTCGGTTTTGCTTTGGGTGTATTATGGGAAACAGTAGAGTGATGCACATCTCTCCCCCTCTCTGTAAGGAAAACACCGCAATGGAAAAGGTCTGATTTGCTGTTTTCAGCCTTCTTGAAGTCAATCTGTACATTTTAGTCAGTAAATTCCTTTTCGAGGCATACCTTTATAAGAACTAGCACTCCCTGCGAGCTGTGCCCTGGCACTGGGACACCCTTTGCTGAATCACCCACCTCATCACCTTCATCAGCAACCACAGATGGTAACTACTAGTGGACAAACCCTGCAGGCTCAGCTGGAGCTCATATGAAGCTGACCAAACCCTTCTGAGTTTAAATCTTGGGAAATTAGACTCTGTGGAGATTTCACTCTTTTGTGGAAGTTTGGCAGCCCTGGGAACGCAGTGAGACAGACAGACAGTCTGTCCCTCTTTCCACAGTACCAGTGAGCTCTCCCACCAGGAGACACACCGGGTTTGGAAGGAAAGGATGAAATCTGCCACACGCAGATGCTGAATAGCTCTATGTTCAGTCCTGGGCTTTAAAAGAAATAAAATTTATTTCCTCATTTTATTTAAGCATTTTCTTGATATTATAAACACTGACAAAGAAAAAAAAAAAAAGCAATAGGAAAAAATACTTAATCATCTGTGAGCTATGGTTTGTTGGGGTTTTTTTGCTCCTTTTAAAATCTTTGAAGGTGGATATACAATGTTTGTTATAAATTTGGAAATACTTTAAGTGGTTGATATCTGTGCAGAAACTGATTAAACTGCTTAATTACTGCATGCTCGGCTGTAAACTGTAATCACACCTAGCAACGAAGAAGCAAAAAATTCCTTTGCTGACCCTCAGAGAGTTGTGCCTTGTTTTGAGTAAAATATGAAGGGACCTTCATAAACCCACCTCAGCAGCACCATCATGGTGGAGGAGCATGTCCTCACTCATGCTGAAGGTCACAGTAGATACCCATACTCTTTAGGTATATATTTATTGTTAAGGGTGAGGGTATAGACATATACACAAGATGTATGCCCTGTGCAAGTCTCATGTTATATTTAAAAGAACACCTTAAACTTTAATGATGTCTACTTAATTATAAGAAGGGCTAAAAAACTGATAATCGCTTCAACTCAGTACTGGAAAGTCACGCAGCAACTGGGGTTTATAGGAACCAAGCTTTTAAGAGTTTAAGGCGTCTTTTAGCAAGAATCAGTTGCAGTTTTTGACCAAATGTAGGATAATTTAAGTATTGACTGACTCAAAGCCCAATCTTAATATAATTTCATTTTGTTTGCAATTTTTACACAGAATCTATGGTTTTTTCTGATTTCATAGTTATTTTCTAATGAATCTGCGATCCTATAAATAAGCAGTATGAATCACATACAAATCTCAATTTGTGCTATTTATTTTTAAGTAGATGAAGAGGTAACACGCTATTTTTCTCTCCTTTAAATAGATCTGAACAGTTGCTTTAATTATCTGTGGAAATTTGATTGTTCCTAATTCAGGCTTTATTTTTGGAAACGTTTTTTAATACTGTCTTAAAAGTCACCAGGTGCCACCATGCTCTTGCCATTAACTCCACTGAGAAAAAGAAAATTGCTGAGAGCAAAAGGAGGTGGGTTCAGAAGCAGGAGATGGAGCTGGAGGACAGGGAGGCAGGAGCTTGGGCAAGAGAGATGAGCCACCACATCCATCACATGGACACACCACCCAAGTCTTGGGTGAAACCAGACTTAAATCCCAGATCGTGTCACCTCAGCTCATTTGGAGTTTATCACTACTGTGAGGAACATCCAGGAAACTCTGAGGACTTCAGAGATCTCTCCAAACTCCTTAAGCATTTCTCAGTGCAGAAGGGCAATGTGGATCTATGGAAAATACTACACGTATTTTCGACACGTGTAGAAAACAAATGTACCGTATCCAAACCCACAAAGTCACAACGAAATTGGTTGAGGAGCTGAGATATTATACTCAGCTGGTCAATGCCATGATTTTCATTCACACACACACATAAACGAGCTGAACCAGACCAGATCTGAGCTAGAACCAATTCCCCAGGGTGACTAAAGCCCATCTTCCCTACACCACCGATACAGCAGAGGATAAAAGGTGAAAACTGCCTCCCTCCCAGGCAGACTGCTATAAATACCAACAGACAGTTTCATTATTCTAAATCTTCATGCAAAACCGCACTGAAATATTTCACATCACCATAGTAAATGGTTTGAAGATTGCAGACAAAGTAGTCAGGCTATGAATAACTGACAAGAAAGTCTCCAAATAAGCATATGAAATTAATTATGCCATACCCAGAAATAAATAAAACCCACCATCTCCAACACCAACAAAACAGCTGGTAATAAATAACAACATGTAAACACTTTAATGGACTTATTTTGGTAAAATTAAAATCAATGTTCATGCAGCAATAGCTATTAAATAATACTTACTGGGGAAAAGTCTGAGAAGCTTAAAATCCAGTACCTTGTGTGTCAGAAACCAAACCACACAATGAGAAACAGCTGGAGCTCATCATTTATACCTTTTTGAGGTCTTAAGGAAAAAGGCAGCCAAAAAAATACCATGTACAGATCTTCGAGGCAAATTGATCTCATAAAAAAGGGATTAGCGAGTATGAGGCTAATCAAATGCTTCATGTTGGATTACAATTCCACTTAATAAATCAAGCTACTTCTACTCATGAAAAGGTTCGTTTGATTCACCAATGCTATTCTAGTTCTATACTCATTTGATTAGTTACACTAAAAATAAATCCCGTGCAGCAGAACCAAAAAATAAGTGATTGGCTTTCTCAAATAAATGCCACCATGAGTCCTTGCAGCAACCTGGCTGCGTACACTGCCACACCAGCCCCGCGTCTCCAGAGAGCTTGGGAGAATTCCATCGCCACTGAGTCACTTCGTTACACTGAGGTTTAAACTTTTTATAATGGCACCCACTTCACTGCCCCAAATCCTTGCTTTAAGCTGTACCTCACACCAGCTGAGACGCAGCAGGGTAGGAGGTGAGGGGAGATGCAACAGAACAAAAGCTCTTCCAAATTTGGCTAGGGAGGATATGTATAGAGGGTACGTATCATCTTAAAGCCATCAAGAAAGGATTAGTTTTGTGTCCTTTTCTGTTTTCACTGCCTGTCGTGGTGAGGTTGGATGAAGGCGATACCATAAGCCCTGCTCTTGCAGTCCAGCTTGAGAGACCACGTTTGGCATTTGGTGAGGCTGCTGCCGTCCCTGTCTGGAGAATGGATAGCCACTCTTGAGCGTGTCCCCTCACAGCATCAAGTCTGCTATTACTCCAATATAATTAGGGGACCTCTATGTTCTCAGCGTAATTTTTCCTTCAGAGAGATGTCAGCTCCTCACTTTAACTTTTCTCAGGACAACATCTGCGAGTGACAACATGACTTTACAGTGAAAAGGACAGGGAAAAAATGGTAACCTAGTGTCTTTTTGAAAAATAGTTTATGTGCTGACAACGGTCTGCACTGCTCTGCAAGCAAAGCCCAGTATCTGTCGTGAAGAGTGGTGGCTCACTATTTTATGTTGACCTTTTCATCATTACACAGCTTGATTAGCTATCGGAGCAGATTGCTTTCATATGAGAACCAAATCAGCTACTTAAAAAGATAAAAGATGAAAAAGATGGAAGTATTACTTCATATTCTTGGAACAGCTGTGAGAAGTGCCACCAGCCTGACATCACCCAGAAGTAAACACCTTCCAGTACAGCAGCAAAGGACAACTGCTCCATTCCTCTCTTCCAACACCTTCCCTCTGAAGAGGGTTTTCAGAGGGATGATGTATCTGAGAGACAGCAAACTGTCAGATGAGTTACTTCTGCGCAGCCAAGGGATGTGATACTGCTCAGCCACACCACAGCTTTGGCCACTTTCAACAGAAACTCCAAGGATGGAGCAGGAGCAAGGAGCTGAATTTACAATACACAGAAGTGGTTTGAATCACAGATGCAAACACCAAGAAATGAAGAAAAGATCTGCTTGAGACAGGTTGGGAAACATACTGAGTAAGCCCTTGTCACATCCCCGCCCTTAGGAGTACCCACCACAGCTTCCAGACCCAGAAAAAAATCAAAACATATGATTAAAATGACTCTCTTTGAAGAACAGCCTCCCTGTGCTCAGCTGCCAATACTGCTGCAAGACACCAGAGCAAATGCCAGGAGAGGACCAGGACCCCTCCAAGCTCTCCACTGGAACAGGGGCATACAAAGACAAACCCACTGTAGTGGCAAAAAGGCCTTCCCAAAATACAAACCTGCCAAAAACAACTATTTTTTTTACTGGAATAATTACTGGATACATACATACACACCCCTATAGGTGAGTTTTATCAATGTATTCATCTATTTCCCCACCACCAAAAGCTACTGCAAATGGGAAACAGGATGTGCTAAGTCTGACAGCTGGGCAAGAACAGGACATCCTCTGAGATGCAGGCACTGGGTATCACCAGAGACCACTCACAGCCACCTACTGTGGGGTGCAGCAATACAGCCAAATGCAGAGAGTATTGGCAAAAAGAAAACTGCAACTAGTTTTCATTTTCTCACCGTGAACCTTACTGCAAATCTGGCACCAAAGCATGAAAGAGCAAATCAGGTTCTCCAAACCCAGGTGAAAGCAGCCGTGCCTACAGCAAATCCAGTCACACTTTAGAAGGGGTAGCATTTGCCTATATAGTAACCAAGCAGCCAGTAAACAGAATTCTGTAACGAGGTACAACAGCTTTAAACAATTATGATATTTGTACTTGACTTCAGTATCTCTAAGGCAGTGAGAGCGATATTGCAGCAGGCCCTGTCCCATCACGAGAGCGTTTAGCATGATGGAGTGACTCCACGCAGGGCTCTCATGCTTCAACTCCAAAATAATTGCACTACTAGGCTTGATTAGCTGGTGTTGGTGATTAGAGAATATTTTGCAAGTATCACTTGAATATGGAAGATCCAGATTTTATTTTTTGCCTTCAGATTTCATTACGCCAAGCCACAGGCCCAGATACATGCACTGAAAACTCCATGCATCTATTATCTCTATTTATTACATAAAACCACAATGATGCTTTAACAGTCCCTTTCACTGTGCTTCCATTAGCAAAATATTGGCATGGCTTCCTCTCCCACTCCCCCAATGACAATTATAAAATATAGCCCCTAACTACTTCTGTTTTTTTTTAAAAGTACATTTTCCTAATATTTAATTTATAAATCATTTCCCACATGTATTAGTAATAAATGTTTAAAGGCGGCAGACAGGAATACAACAGGAAAGCATAATGCTTGCTGTTTACTAGGAGGCCTCATTAAAAAGGCATCAAGAGCAAGGAAAATAAAAACAACCTCGTGAACCTTTGTAATTGGTCTCAAGAGCAATGTAACACCGAGGACATCAATGCAGAAATGTCCCAGCCCATTCTGGTGCCAGAGATTTAAAAAAATTCCAGTTCACTACATCTTTTGCACTCCTCCATTCTTACCCCGGTTTTAAATTAAAACACACAAACTTTTGGTGTTATTTTTATACCTGTGATATCTCTATAAATCAGGGGTTTGTTGCTATGATGTTGCTAACCCCAAATAAATGGTTTTATGGCCATAATAACCAGGGGCCATTTTCCTTCAGTTCCACAATCCCATCATGGTTCTCTCCAGCATCCCAAGTGTACTTTTTATCACCTGTCATCTATCTATTTTACCATCTATTCACACTTAATCTTTTATTTTAATAATTATAATGGATAAGTTTTTTATTTTAACTTGCTATTTGTAAAGTGCGCATTGGGGAGGGCACTGTTATATGTTAGACATATTTTTAGCACAAGAAAGGGTTAATCCACCTCTGAAACGAGCAATTAATTTGACTAGCTGTCCCCCTCGCCAGCGAGCTTCCAGTTAGGCCAAGATGTCACTTGCAAAGCTTAATTTTTAAACCAAACACAGCACACCATCTATTACCGAGCGGACTTCAAAATTCATGTTTAAACCCAACAGGTCCCAGAGGTTCCTTTCAGATACTTGTGGGCTTCCCAGAAGACTCATGAAAGTTGATTAAACGAAAAATTGCATTTCATTTTCCTCTTTTGTTTGCATTTAAATGGAGAAACTTGAGGCTGGAAAACAGCCATTTATTTTCAGATGTGCTTCCATTCCCAGAAATAAGCATTTTGTCATGTTTTCCATCACCTGAACACAAATGCATACTTGTGTTTCTCCAAACACAGAACAGGACCACACTTCAGGAACCCGAGTAAGATTTTCCTACAAGGTTTAATGTGAGAGATTTAAAAGCCATCCAAGCACAATTATTTGGAGATGCATTTTGATGCATGATAATTTGCTTTGCATAAATTAACCCCATTGCAGCCATCTAGGCTTGTGGATCTGTGTTTGCAGGCTGGATGGTTTCCTCTTCTCCAAATGCAGGCAAGCCCCCAGGACATGGTGGGCACTGTTTGCTGCCACCCCATGGTGGCTGCTCCCAGCTCAAAGAACAGCATTGGGATCTTCCAGGGATGCTCATTAGGAGCTCTCATTGAACACAAAGCCATACCCTGATACCCTCCATGAAAAATGAGACCATTTTAAAATGCCTTGTAAGGCAAACACATATGTGTATGACACTTTGCACTCAAGTAAACTTTGCTGAGCTACTTTTTGGGGGAGTGGTGTCCTCACACCTCTCCCATGTGGCTTCACCGAAGCATTTCCTGGACCAGCCCTGTGTGCCAGAGGTGACCTCCTGCAAGGAGAACTGGTCCCTCACCTCGCCTTCTCCACCCCAGCCTCCTCGAGGCAGCTACAGCACACTTCAGATGTCATATTTTACATGGAAGTTGCAAAAACATTACTCGGCCAAACAGTAGATCTTGATAAAGCTTAAAATGCCACAAGAAGAGATACCAGCCTTTACTCAACTGCAACACGCACTGATTTAACGAGTTTTCACACTGCTCCTGCTGAGATTCTCTGCTCCACGGAAAGAGCATGGGTATTCAGAGCACTACCTGAGTTCTGGCATCATCTTCTCCAGAGAGCTGGGGGCCAGCAGCTCCAAGGGGCAACCCAAGGCCAAGTTTCAAGGATCTGTAAGAAAGCTTTCAGGGCACATCCATCAAAGACGTAATTACCATCACAGCCCAGCTGGGCTAAGTAGGAACAGCAGGAATGGCAGTTCAGATGTCTGTGCCACACACAGCCGTACCCTGGACCACAGAAGCTCTCTGCCTGTGACAATGACAACAACATGGTGGCTTTGTTTTGGTAGACATGAAGCCAGTTGTGCTAATGCAAGCTTGGGTATGGCAATCTACCATGTGATGGCATCTTCAAACATGGTGTAGACAACCTCAGAGCTAGACCACTGATGTACACGTGGAAGGCTGTAAGTCACATTGACCTTTTCTTAGAATAACTCAGGTTGGAAACGACCCCTGGGGTCATCGAGTCCAACCAGCAGCTTTGCTCTACAAAGTTCTCCCCTACAACATACCTCCCAACACCACAGCTAAACCACTCTGAAACACATTCAGGGATGGGGACCCAACCACCTCCCTGGGCAGCCTATTCCAGGGTCTAATCACTCTTTTTGGGAAAAATTCTTTCCTAATGTCCAGTCTAAACATACCCTGTTGACACTTGAAGCCATTCCTTCTTGTTCAATCAGTAATTACATGTGAGAAGAGACCAGCACCAACCACTCCACAATGTCCTTTCAAGTAGTCGTAGAGTAATGAGGTCTCCCCTCAGCCTCCTTTTCCTCAAACTAAATAGTCCCAGCCCCTTACAGATCTCCAGGGGATTCATTTTGGGAATGATAAGGCAATAAAGTTGGCAAGTGGCCACCTCATCCTAGAAAAGCCACCCAAAGACAGCAGCTCTACACCGTGCACAGCACAGACCTCGCTGGTCACCAGTTCTCCTCTTCTACAGCCCAGCAGCTGCCACAGGATGTGAGAGGTGTCTGAACATATTTTAACACTCACAGCTTTTCCGAGGGGAAAAAACCACCACCTCGCACCCCTAAAAGCTCTGATGAGAAAAAAGCCTTCATCCATTTAAAAGCCCATAAACTTCAGTGTTATTTATTGGCGGAGCAGTCTGCTGCGAGCTAGCGCTTCGCAAAGGGCTTGCCGACACACACTTTGGTGCGCTTGTGCTTTCACAGCCCCCTGCAGCCTCCAACTGCACTTTAACAACATTTCGGCACATTTCTGGGCAGTTTTGCCACACCATTTTTTTTTATTATTTTTTTAATTATTTGTGTGTGTGTGTGTGTGTATGCACTACCAATTCCAAGATTAAGAAATACATCTTTAATCTCCTCCTCATCTTTCTCCTTCCCCCACCAAAAGACTTTTCCAACTTCTTGCGTGAGAGACTCCAGTTCTGGCAAGTGCCCAGACTAAGGTGGGTGCCTGAGCTGGTGGTCCCAGGCTCAGGATCCACCACGGATCCGAGCCACCGCAACGTCGGCCCTTGGGCACCAGCTCCTCCTCTCCATCACCTTGGGCTCTCCTGTCCTGTTTTACACAAGTTTACACTAATATGGACGTGATGACAATCTCTTAAATTCATCAGAAAAATAATTCTTACTGGTCTTTGTCACATTAACTTGGGTAACGTGCTGCACACAAGCGCAGCTCACCTGGAAGGACTGTAATTAATGCACTCCCTCTCTCCACTGGCCAGAGATGAAGAAGGTTCTGTGATTACTTTCATGTGTTAAGCATCATCAGAGCATGATTGCGCAGTTAATAATGAAGGAAGACCTACCTCCCATACCAAATGAAACAAACTCCGATGCCTCTTCTCCTCCTCCTCAAATAACACCTTCCCCAGGGCACAGCACCTGCAGACGGATGCGGGAGTGACCTGGGGCTCCCTGCAAATGGCACCATTCCCACCGCAGCCCCCGGGTCCAAACCTTTCCTGCAAGTTTTGAGAAATAGCTCTAAAAAACACACTAATGATCCCAAACAGGAAATGGGGATAGGAAAGTTGTAATAGATCAGCACCCTATGCGAACACAGACCATACAAACCCTTCCCTAGACCCGGTTATTAAAAACCTGCTGATATACCAGGGTATTTAGCTTAACAGACACAGGTAAGAGACATAGTTATTAATTTCCCGTAAGTAATTTGTGGTTTGCATATATACTCTACTCCAAATTCAGATAAGATCTACAAGAAAAAGGAGTTAGAAAGTTTGAGAAACATTTCCAAGTTTATTTTGCAGCGTCGCCTACCGAATTCTTTACCTTTGCCAGGGTAGGAACTTCAATCCTTAATCTGAATTTGTGCAGGCTAATTACTTTTCTGTAACTAGTGTTGCACGCACTCTTTGGTGCTGATGAACTGCTCTTAATTAGCCCTGCCCTGGACTCTCTGCATCAACAGATGGGAGCAAAATGGTTTCTGTAAATCAGAAATGAGTGACAGCAACCGGATTATTTCACAGTCCTGTGAAACAATCTCAGGTAAAATTCAAAACATCAGAATGTCACTAGGATTTCTCCCTGAAATATTGCTTTGCATAAATTTTGTAATATAATAGTTAATTAAAACCTCAATACAAAAAGAGACCTAATCAGTTTCTTAATACCCTCTCCTAATTTGTTTATGAATTAAACCACCATTTTAAAAATAGATTATGATGTGTTGCAAGACAGATTCCTCATTTTACTATTTTACAGAGAACAGTATTCCTAAAGCACTAAAACTGTTAAAATGAAATTTCAGAATTAGAAAAGTGCTGAAGAATTTCAATTTTCCATTACATGCACTTAAATTTTGCAAGATGTGATTCAATTAATCAGCTACTGCGCTCAACTTTGAAACTGTCAAAAACAGATTACACCCAAGAAGGACAAAGTTTTGATATAGCCCTAAAACTTCTTTTTAAACACAAAAGTCATTTAAGACAAGAAACAAAAATACCCCTTCTGTGTTCAGTAGGTTGGTTTGGGTTTTTTTGGCCAGACAAATCTGAGGACAAGAGAAGTGTCCCCTTCACTCCTATCGGTATTTTCAAGGAAATTAGCACCAGACTTCGGTTCTACTGCAGTAATAAACTGGAGAGCTACATTACTTAGGAAGGAAATTTTTACTTACAATACCAGATGCTTTTACAGTTGGTAAATGCTACCTTTCATCCATTTTAGCTTAATTTCAAGCCTCCGTGGACGACTTCTGTTCTTCTAACCAATACAAGCAGCTAAAGCCTTTCCTTCTCAAGCGAGTTCTTTGAGCTGCTGGTCTCCCTCGCAGTGATGCTTCACAAATGGAACAGCTTCAACATCTCCACCAGCCCAAACCCCTGAGAAATCCATGTGTATTCATTTCTTTGAAATTATTTCAGAGGCAGGAGGGGAGAAAGAAAAAAAAAAAATGGAAAAAAAAAAAAAGCACTTCCTTACTTTGTGTTATATTTCCAGAAAGTTTAAATGGTCTAATATCCTATTCCTTTTCAATGTACCACAAAGTGCTAAATGGTAAGAATTACATTACTGCCACTGCTTAGATCCTGGCTGATAAGGTGAGCCTTTTACATTTATACTGACTTCTGAAAAAGCTGTTGCTATACTGGTCTAATAATTAATAATTCATGGAGCCAAATTACAGCTCTAGAAGGATACAGCCATTTTTACTAGTTCTTTCATATTCCTCTGATTTATGTATGACTAAGTAGGAGACTGAGCAAAGGAAAAAAATTAAAACTTAACAGTTCAGGTTTAAAATTAAATTGCTATTCCATACCCAGAAAGGATGGATGGAGCGTGATATAACAATGCTTCTTTTGAGATAAGCATGTGTAGAAAACTTCTGAACAACCATCAATTTTATTACATAAAAATAGCTTTTGCAGCTTCTAAAATTGTAGATATTTAGAACTGGAAATATCTATCACTAATGGGACTTTTAGTGTCACGGGAGTGCAACACAACACATTAATATTTGTAATGTTGTCACAATAATAATCTTTCTTTCATGTTGTCTTTGATGGACTAATTTTTCTGCCCCCTGTATCTGCCCTCTCATTGTTACAGACACATTTTTATTGATCCATGTAGAGAACAAGATCCACCGAAGACAAGGATCAGTAAAGGAATCATTTTTGTTATTTTATTTCTTCCAGAACAAAAAAAAACACAGGTGATCCATAAAATGATCTATTTCTCAATCTACCAAGCATACTTTAGCTGACATTTTCAGAAGTGCCTAAAAGTGTTCTAGAGGATAAGGACACAGACCACAATAAACAAAAACAAAGCAAAAATAAAAAGAGTAGTCATCTAAAAATACATCTAAAAATTCCTAGTCCAATGCAGCTTTTTATTGACTTTTTGTTTTCCAACATTTCATTCTGAGACACCAGCACTGGGAAAATGCTGTCCTGGACCTTGGGAGAACAAGGAGACCTTTTTTAGTAGATGGACAGGCTCACATTGAAAGCACCCAATGCAGCATCTCCTTAGAACAGCCAAGATGATCTCGGTCAAATCATTATTTCAGCATTGCAACAAAGGACATTTTGAAGGGGTTTGTTTTAAGCTTGTATTATTATGAATTAAAAGACAAATTATAGTAATTTAACAGTCTGAGAAACTATTACCTCTGTGCACCTACTGCAGACCCTACAAACACACACAACTTGGTTAAAAAGATGGTCCTAAAGGTGTCTGCACCCTCTCCTGCCCTCTGCTTGGCTGTTTGATTCCCCTCAGCACACTCAGCCTCCAGTTATTTGCTGGTTTGTCTCAGGTGCAGATACACCACACAATCACACTCACTTGTGTTACTACACACAGGCTAACATTAAACTCTTAAAACGCTAAAGCTGCCGCCTTTATTCTGGCCAAGCTGCTGAAAGCCTGCAAGAAACAGCTGTTTTTATTAAAAAGTTTAAGGCCAGATAACAGTCATTAACATTTCTGATTAGCACATGGTTTAGAGCTGCAAAATACGCTCAAACAATCGTACATCTTCAATGGAATCAACATTTCTTGGAAGTCTCCTCGTGTAAGGGATTCAATTAAGTACAACACTTGTCAACACTATGAGAAAACTTCTAATTTCTAAAAGACATGTTATTGTTCGAATTCACACAGTCTGCTGAATTCCTGGCTATTTGCTCAGACTTCAGTTTGCATATCACGAATAAAAATCTCAGAAAAAAGTAATTAATGCAGCTAGACCGTTTAATCTTTTTAAGAACAAACTAAAAAAAAAAAAAATGGTGCCAAGAAGAAAGAAACTTCTTACTTTGTTTTTTGGGAAAATGTGTAAGGGCAAAATTTTCCTAATTGTTGAAATAATTAGGTCTTAAATTGAGGTTTAGCTCCCCGAGAGCCTAAATCACTTTCAAAACTGTTAATTCCATATCATACACTATAATCTAGCAGTTTTACATTACCACTATTTACACCTTACTCATTTTGAGTTCAAATATACAATGATATGAAGGTATTTAAGCTGCAAATACAGAATTCTGGATCTGCCCATCATGTTTATCCAACACTGCACAAAAGTATTTACATCCACAAATACGCTTAAACACAAACAGCGGCAGAAGCAGCTAAAAGGTATTGCTACAGGTGGTTCTGCTGGAAAACAAACTGATCCAAGGTGCCCCAAAACAAACCCTTTGCCAACCTTTTGGAAAACAACTATAAGTATCTACCAGAAACAGTTGCTGGATGTGTTAACTTTAGCATTAATTCATTCATTTTCACACAACAGACGAAAGCACGAGAACACTGTTGTGAGTGTGGGGGCATCTTCTCCAAGGCTGGCTAATTACTGCTGTTAGACTGGTTAATATTTTTGCCACCCACCACCACCACCACCACAAGGGATGGCAAAATACTGCAATGAGATGTCCTTGGTGGTTGTGGGCTCCTCGAAGATGCTTAAAACTCAAATGGAAAAGTCCCCAAGTAACTTGACCAGGTCGAAACAGGAGGGTGGAGTAGATGGTGTCCAGATTGCTCCCAAATCACATTGTTCTATGATTTTAACAGCAAAATAGACATAAACACCCACCCACCCCCAAGCATCAGAGGTGGGAACTGGGAATGAGCAGAAGAATGGATGTACACAGGGATAGTTCTGTATTTCAAAACCCCCACAAAACACAAACTCATTGCTGAGCAGTTCATTCAAAGAATGCAAGTTATTTATTAAGGTTATTATTTTGATATGATATAATTTGATTTGTTGTTAAATCTAACAGGAGTCAATGATTTTCAGGGCAGGGAAATACTCAGCACCCTGGGGCACTTTCCTGAACTTGAACTGAGCTTTTAAATTAAATCCTGGCACTGTGTTTGGCCAATAATGACTGATCCAAAACTACAGAGAGGTGGTGGGTTAGCGTTAATCTACCACAATTCACTTTTAAAATCACTTCAGTTTACATTAATTCCCGAGGAATCTGAAACCTTGTTTTTGTCTCCTGGAAAGGCTCAAAGTGCAATACAATTGGAGAGCCATCGTGGTTAATAGAGAAAAACGGCAGGAGATACCTCAGAGAGGCATTACATCTTTCTGTAAAGCAGAAACATCACAGGAAAAACTCTTACGAGAAATAGTGACCTTACCCCTCAAAGAATCTAATTCAAGGTGAATTCAGATGTAGAATTTTATCAAAGACCGTTCCTTTTCACTAACAGTTTTGTTTATGCCTTGCTGGGTGGCTTATTGTTGTTTGTGGGGCTTTTTTCCCTACAGATTTAATAACATCCACTCCTCGACGTGAGCTGTATCTAGCATGTGCAGAGGGCAGCCTTGCTTCTCGGTTCATAACTACCAATAATTAGAAGCTTTGCAACTCTATTTAGCTCCACTTACTGTGATGAAAGATGCAGATGTCTGTTTTAAGAGGCTCTGATAAGCATCCAGTTTGACCAGCCTGTACAAATACCCTGCAACTTGTACTGTAAAAAATTTCTTAACCCGCGATTCATATAAGAGCACACGCACTTCGACTTCCCAAGCTGAGATTTCTAGGCCAGACAGAAGAGCTGTGTGTACACTATAAACATTCCAATAGTTATGACCACATTTCCCAAAGCCATTTAGGGCCCCAGTGAGCTTCCAAGAAGCACCTGAGCAGCCCAGCAATCGCGGACAGTACCCTAACGTTGCGCTGAAATACTTCTGAATATCTCTGCTGTATCTATCTATATATTTATATTGATTCCAAAGTCCTAAACACCAGCAGCAGAAAGGTGTTAGGCTCTCAGCATAAAAAATAAAAAATACATTCTAAATAGACATATACACCATATGTAAGCTAGTCATCTAAATTAAGCTAGTTAGCGTAAAGATAATGCCATCAATTACACCACTATTACCACTGCAGTTTAAAATGCTGTTAGAAACATCTGGAAATAGAGCTTCATACTTTCTGGAAGTGTTATGACAAGTTTCTGATTATTTTAATAAGAATGATTATTTAACCATCCTTATATTGTTGCAAACCCTACACTAATAATAACATTGGCTTTTATATTGGCTAAATACATCAGCACAGTAAACAAGGGCAATGATTTTCATTTTCAGTTAGAAGATGAAAGCAAATTCAAAATGGAGAACACAAAAAACCACAGACTTACACTTTAAAACACACATCCCCAGAGTCAATTAAATACAGGTTTTGCCTTTTCCCTCAGTTTTAAACTGCTGCTGTAGCTTTCTAGCTAGGAAACCATCCTCATGCAGGAAACACTGGGAGAAGACAGAAGGGAACCCCCCCAGCCCATTCACCGCTACACACACCACAAGTGCACAACAGGACAATTACCACCATCTCTGGTATCTTTATGAATACACACATCTACTCATAACACAGGGGAAATCCTTTCCCCTCCCCCCCAAAGCTGAAGGACTGCGTCCACACGAGACCAGGCGAACAGAGGAAATCAAGCGTGCTGTCTTATAACTAAATACCTTTTAAATTAGTCTGACACATTTGCTGCGTTGGAAAAGCCAAAGGATGCTTGGAGCATGTAGCATTCGTTCATAACTCTCCACCAATGGGCAAGTTAGATTTGATGTTCAAAGAATAAGCAAAGTAAATCTCAAGCTCAAATAAAATGTACTTATTTTAGATAGAGGGCACATCTGCTAAATCTGTAGGGTAGGTCAGAGGCACTAACTTCCAGTCTTTTCTTTGACACAAGTCTAAAAAGTAGCCTACAGTAACTTCTCCAGCATTAACCCTAAAAAATCTAGGTAGAGCTGCCCGTCAGCTGACCCCAATATTGCTAAGAGAGCATTAGGCAGACTGGCAAAAAGCCACATGGAGTTCGAAACGTGTACTGAATATTTCCTCCATCGGATGAATCTAATCTATTTATAATCTAAAATGTTTCCACTAAACAGCACTCCATGTCTTACCTTCTATCATTTTCCACATAAATGCCATGCCACAGAGCTAAAATATATGTCCAAATAGAAAAGTGGATTATTTTTTTATTGTTTTTAAGTGATATGTTTAAGAGATTGACCTTATTATAATTCAATCTACAGTTGTTATTACCAGAAGAACTCAAAAGCGATTCCTATCATCTTGCTTGCTGCAGCATTTTGGAAACCAGAACCCCTAGTGCAAGGGAGCACTTTTTGCCTTATTGCACATCTTTTCATCAGAAAACTGAAACATTGACAAAAAGTTATTACAAACTCCTCTGACACTTCTTTACAGGAGTGAAGGTCTTCAACTCATGATCTTGTGAAGTTTATTTAGGTAGTTTCTTCAACATATTCATCAATGACCTGGAAAAGGGGACCGAGTGCATCCTCAGCAAGTTCGCTGATGATACCAAACTGGGAGGGGTGGCTGACACTCCAGAAGGCTGTGCTGCCATCCAGTGTGACCTGGACAGGCTGGAGAGCTGGGCAGAGAAGAACCTCATGAGGTTCAACAAGGGCAAGTGTAGGGTCCTGCACCTGGGGGGAGGAATTCTGGGCACTGATACAGGTAAGGGGCAGACCTGCTGGACAGCACTTCTAGGGAGAAGGATCTGGGGATGCTGGTAGATAGTAAACTATCCATGAGCCAGCAATGAGGCCAATGGAATCCTGGGCTGTGTGGCAAAGAGTGTGGCCAGTAGGTGGAGGGAGGTCATTCCCCCCCTCTGCTCTGCACTGGGGAGGCCACAACTGGAACACTGCATCCAGTTCTGGGCTCCCCAGTTCAAGAGAGACAGGGAACTGCTGGAGAGAGTCCAGCGCAGGGCAACAAGGATGATGGAGGGATTGGAGCATCTCCCTGCTGAGGAAAGGCTGAGAGAGCTGAGACTCTTCAGCCTGGAGAAGAGAAGGCTGAGGGGAGACCTTATGAATGCTCACAAGTATCTGAAGGGTGGGTTGAAGGGGGATGGAGACGGACCCTTCTTAGTGGTTCCCAGTGACAGGACGAGGGGCAATGGGCACAAGCTGGAACACGGGAAGTTCCATTCGAATATGAGGAAAAACTTCTTTATGGTGAGGGTGGCAGAGCCCTGGCAGAGGCTGCCCAGGGAGGGTGTGGAGTCCCCTTCTCTGGAGACCTTCAAGCCCCACCTGGATGCAGCCCTAAGGGATGTGCTCTGGGCAACCCTGCTTTAGCAGGGGAGTTGGACTGGATCATCTCTAGAGGTCCCTTCCAAGCCTGACAACTCCCTGATTCCGTGAATTAATACCATCTTACGTGAATTCTTCACACTTGAAGAGTGTATCAGAACCTAAACAAGGCAGCCCCCCCTCTGCCTTCCCTGAGCCATCACAGAGCAGCCCAGTCTGCTGTCCACCTTTCCCCCTGGAACAGGGGAACTGGAGTGTTGGGTAGAAAGTTTTCAGGTACTGTGGCAAGGAAGGGGATAAAATAAGTATCCAAAACAGGGTAATACGTTTTAGCAGGAAGAAAAAAAAATAAAAAAAAAAAAAAGGCTGCTGTTAGAGCTATTCCCACTCAGAGAACAGACAGAGAAATTAGGTTTCCTCGCACACACCTTCATCATGTCTGGCTGCACAGAACAGGAGTAAATTAGCAACAAACAAGTTACCAACTACAAAGAGCCTTTCAATAGCTATTTACTCTTGTACTACAATCTACACAGTACTTATTTTCTTTCAGAAGCTACAGAAACTAACAAAGAAAATGCGTGCTGGGGTTTACCTATGATTATTTATGACCTATTTTACCTATCTGATTATGCACCATTCACAGTAGCCAGATTTAAAAAGTCAAGCTTTTTAAGGATGCAGGTTCATTCAGCACAGAGGGATGGTTTCAGCTCTCATCTCCAGGATGCACGTGATGGTAGCTGGCTCCTGGAGGTGAATTTTGAATTGTTGGTAGCGCTGACAAGCCTCACCCGAGACCACCCATGCACAGCACTGCATGAACCACAGCAGACAGTCCCTGACCATGAACAAGCTTATGACATAAACAAAGAGAAATGAGAAAAAAAGCTGTGACAGAGTCCCTCCAAAATGCTCCTTGGATGTTAAAAGGGGGGTTCTTGTTAACAGCTATTTATATACTATTCATTCAGGAGATAAAGTTTTAGTTAAAAAAAAACCACCCAAAAAAAATCTATATTTCCACAAAATGTTTTTGTTTGATGCAATTCACACTCACACTAAACTAACACAACCATAATCCTGCTTTCTCTTACAAAACCACCAGATGAGGAGTCAGCACGAGCAGCAAGGACACCAGCCTGACCTTTCCTGGGCTCACACCAACCCATCCATGGAGGAAAACCCCATGGGGACAGCCACCACCAAGCACGGGCGACACAGAGACCACAGATGGCCAAGAGGAGCAGAAACCACTCAGCATCCCATTAGTGTCCCCTGCATTACAGCACAGCCTGGTATTTATGTCCCCGATGCTCAGATAGCAGGGTCCCCGATCCATTTGGTGCCTATCAGATGGCAGGGCTATCGGGGGGAAATCGTTATCTGCTTCGTGTGACACCGTTGGATCGAGCATCTCGGGAATTCAAGCGTTCTGCTGGCACTTTTGCTATTTTCGTTGGTTTCGGTGATGCATCGTCTCTCTGTCTGCACCTCGCGCGGATGAAGCGCAGAAGGGAGGCGGCAGCTTTGCGGGACAACGGCAGAGTGAGACATTTCACCAGGCTGAAATCAGCAAAGCCTGGAAAAGCAGGCAATAGCACTGTCCACAGCCTCACAGCAACTGGGAAAAGACTTGAGAGGGTTGGGGTTTTTAAAACTGTAAATACTTGAAGTACCTATGTCTGAAAGAACATGATGCTTTGTATTTCCATTCACACCTGTGATAATTATGCCTGACTTCGATATAGTATTATTTTTTAAGATGCTGTTAAACCATTACATTTCACCCTGCATATTTAAGCAAGAACTTCTTCACTTCTTTTCCTATGGTTGACAAAAACGCACTCTCCTAGAAAAAATAACCCTTTCTCTTTATGCTGCCCTGGTTCTACCAAGTTCCAAACCAGTCCTATAAATCCTTCAAATCTTCTGGAGTCATGTGCAGTAAGGAACAGAGGAAAGGATACAGCCCTTTGTTTCTGTTTCATTCTAAACTTCAAGACTACCTTTTTCTTGATGTTCACAGGTTTTCATCTCAGCTAGATATGTGGATGTTTCTTTGATATCTTCCTTTTTGTAGGTCATGTTATCATTACATATAGGTGTATTCTTTAAAATATACTGAATTGGACCCTATTTACTGCACAGTTATTCAGATGTTTGAGGATCAATGTCACATAACCCAAAAACAGGCCGGTAGAGAAGACTGACAACATACTGGGAGAGGAAAATTCTAGCTATGTAGGATGAACTGCTCCTCTCCAACAGAACTACAAGCTAGAGGAACATCTCAAACAAACCCAGAGTATTCAACATGTCCAAGAAACTCAGTTACACAAAAGAGTTTCTTCTGTTTTACAACGCGCCATCTTACTTTATGACTTTACAGAATTCAGATAACATAAAATTTCTATAGTTTCACATTAGGAAAACAGTGCTAAAGTCTACCAGAAAGAAGAGTCAAGCCAAGAGAAAGCTCTGCTGCCAGCGAAAGGAGCTCTGATTCAGAAAGAAGTCTCTGCTTGGACACTGTTCACAGAGTCACAGAATGACAGAATGATACGGGGTTGGAAGAGACCTCTGGAGGTCATCTAATCCAACCCCCCAACTTGGTTCCAAGCTTTCAGATAACAAGATAGCCATTAGAAAGAAAGCAGTTGGTAGAAGAACACTAATTATGCCCTCCCTTTCCCCTCCCCTCAATTTAATATCTTTTTAAGGTGATAATGTTTAGGAGAATAAGGACTGCAAGGTCTAAACTTCCCTCAGTTGGGCAAAGTTTGGGAAAACAGGCTTGTACGAAGGAGACACAAGGGCAGCAGGCAGAAGCATTCAAATATGAAAAGAAACTAAAAAAAAAAAAAACTGATTTACTTCTCACTTTGATACTTCTACAGAGAAGAAAAAACTAGATCTCAATTTTTATAGCCTTTAAGGGCAACACATCATGAAATTTAGTCTTTCAAACAGAATTTAAATGCATCCTTAAATTATAGAAAAAAGGCTTTTGTTCCCATAAGATGGCAATCAAAACCAGACACACTAAATAATGCGGCTGTTATGAGTCTAGGCAATTTTATTTCTAATACAAAAGAATTCTTCTTATGCAAAAACTTTGATTAATTATTTTGCATCACGAAGGATGAATCTTTTTTTAATTGCAGCAAAAAAAAATCATTATTGATTAAAATGTCATTTTAAGTAAGACATTATGGAACTAAAAGATCATTTCTGCTCCTTCCAAATTAAGCATACAAAACTAAAATCTAAACTGTAAGTAAAATGCCATATATTGCATTGGAATGAATCTCCAATAATAGTAACTACTTTATATTGGTACAAACAAACTTTGTCTTAATTAGATTGACCTTTAAAAAGCTTCTCAGGCATTTGAGAAATGTAAATACCTAAGGTATGATTCATTCACATTCCTGTTTGCTCAGACAACTCTGAAAAGCTTTGAAACGCTGAGCTGGGGCCACTTTCATCTGTCCTGCATCTCCGCTGGGGTCAGTCCGGCCAGCCCCAGGACTGACTGCATGGTGGCCTGGGGGTGGTTTGGACCTTCCATACACATTGGCACAACTGTGAAATACAGCGGGAGCTACAGCAAGGCGTTACTTGTGAGATGAGCAAATGGTTGATGGGGTCGAAGATGAAGTGGCATCACTGTACCAGAAGAGGCATGGTTCTCGTTTCTTTGCCATGGACCATGAAATCTTAAATGAAATAGAAATCTCAAGACAACTTCTAGTATTTAGTGTGAGCGTACAGACTACTGCACATCTCCTCCCGTGTGGACAGCTCATACAGGTTATTCCTCATGGTTTGTGCGTGTGTTGACTTGTGAAACATCCCACGTGGATGACTTGCACGTCCACACTTGCAGATTCTGTCTCAGAGCAATTTGCTTTTATTGATGCTGAGCTTATCCTCACTAGCACGTGGAAGCATATTTGATATAAGGGAATTTATTTCGCCGGTTTACGATGCTGTTTCACAGAATGTGGACCTCACATCAGAGGATAAGCAGAGCTCGTGTTTCAATGCTCACCCTTGTCATCTCCCTCTCTCCACTCCTTCCTCCACACAACTAGTGCACAAACCTTGGGACCAGCACAACAATAAATAATAGATGATATTACTCAGCAAGCGTACAGAAGGGCTGCAGAATTTGAAACAAACATCAGACTTTGCCCGAAATAAAGAACAACCACCAAGATGGATGTATATTTTACCAAGGACTAGGAAAATAAGAGCTAGATCCTTAAAAACATTACTTGTATACACAACTACGCTGTTATAAAACCACCCCAGTCCTGCCCAGGTGGCTTGCTGTGTGCAACCTTCCCTTCCAAGGTAACCTGCATCCTTGGACTGGGCCACGGGAGCAGAGCGAGCGTGGCTGCATTAGCCCTTACGGCTCCTTTTCCCGACATCCACGGAAAGCCTATTCCACCTCACCACCGCGTGCGCTCCTGATTGTTCGTTTGAAACTGTCAATTTAAAACATTTCTCATATGAACTTTAGCTCTAACTAGACTACAGAGACTGTGGGTGTTCCTGGCAATAAAGGAAGATTAAGGCTGGGAAGGACAAGCAAGTACCATAAAAATAACAGCGTATAATTGGGTAGCCTACCATAGCTGGTGAAGAGAAATGAGCAGGTCAAGCAATCGAGAACCAGGAGAAATGACCTTAAAAAGTTCTGTCTGGGGACAGACTGCCAATGGTCTCATCAGCATTCAGCTCCACCGCCACAGTCTGGAGGAGGAAACATAATGCAGAAAATGGAAAGGAGGGAGATAGAAGAGCAGTGGGGAGAAAAACATCTTTCTTAATTCAGCCAGGGAGGAGATGGAAACCAGCCGTCTGCAGCCTTTTTTTTTTTTCTTTTTCCCTTAAATGAGTCTTCTGGTCTGTGAACCACCCACTAATACATTTTCAGTATCGAAAGATTAGTGACTTACAAAGAAAGCAGTTGGTAGAAAGGTGCTATCGAATCTTTTACGGCACATTCCTATTGTTTCATGCAAACTGAGAGGGGCTTTGGGTGGGATTTTCAACAATGCTCAGCAGATTGAGGTGCTCAGTGATTTTCAGCAAGAGCCAGACACCAATCTGCCTTTTATGTCTTTGAAAAAAATCTTCTCTTACTTGTAAGCTTTTTCAAGGCAGATTGTGGTTTCCTAGGTGTTTATATAGCTCCTTCAGCATTTGGGAGTTACGGCAACAAAAAGCGATACTGAGAATTGGTTATTTTCTGTCATCTAGCTTTTCTATCAGGTTTTCACAGCTTTTTATAATGAAAAAAGATTCGGGGGGAAAAAGGATAATTTTGTAAATGCATACATATACCCAATTTTCACATGTGTTTACAGGTTATCAGTGAGAAACTGAAAACCTCCCAACTTTTAATGTTATGGTTTCTTCAGGATCTCCGTTTTTCAACCATGATACTTTTGCCTGAATATTTTCAACGAAAAGCAATTTTTTTGTCTCTAGATTTGACTTTTATGCTTTTCCAGCATGAAAGAAAATAAATTGTAGGTTGAACAGAAGAAGAAAATCCCTCTCAGCTACCAATTCCTGCACATGGGGAGGGCAGGCGCTCTGCAGCTTCTTGGCCACGAGCTGAAGTCCTTATGATCCCTGTTCCAGCTCTACCCAGACCCTCTGAGGCAGGAGCACCCCAGTACAAGAGCCCACAAAAAATGTCTGAAATCAGCTCTCTACCAAAATTTCTGGGACAACTGAGCAAACTGAACACACATCTATGAGATGTGGGTAAGTGCAACCCTGGTACTGGGCATACACAGCAACGTACTATACCCAGCAAGGATCTGTGTGTAATTACATCATTTAAGGTGTAAAACCTTGCCCAGCAGCTACTAGATTTCATTCCATTCCTTCATTACAATGAGATCATAATTAGACAATGATAATAATTGGACTAAAGATATAAGATGAGAACTTCCTCGTAACCTCAATCTCTTCTTGCACAAGGGGTGAAGAGCGATGGAAACACCAGCAGCGCTGCTTGCCTTCTAACCCATCTAACTTTTTCATGCTCTGGCATGAGTTTTGATTCAAACCTTCAGATAAGGAGTGGTGCAGAGCCCCTGCACACATACAAAGTTATTCATACATTAAAGTTTCCCCCTGCGTCTCCCCCCCAAGAAAACCCCCCGATAATTATTCATTTTCTGCAGGGATAACCACTCTGGTAAGAAAATGTCATCCCCAGATGAAATAAATATGCGAAAAGGCAGAATCAAATATCCTCACCAGGCAGGCTCCCTTCTACTCTGCTCAGGTCAAACACGAAGACAAGCTGTAGGAGGTAAACCCATATCTGCTTTGCCATATGTCACCCTATCATACTTATCCTCGGAGCAGTTAGCTCTTTCAAATGTCATTAAAACTGACTATATTGAAAAATACCTTAAGATCACAGCATCTGTGGTGCTCCTGACCATGTAGATCTATAAGAGATTTTCACCAATATGCTATAAAAGAGCAGGCACAGGCTCCATCTGTAAATACGCAAGATGTGGTCCTGCGAGGTGATGACAGCTCTCGGCTCTCATCAGCCTTGAAGTGATGAAGATACTCAGCAACTCCTAAGATCTGCCCTGAACTAAATAAAAAGAGAGTTACATGTTTAGCTCCAGATGCTGCACCAATCTCTCCCACACAATTTACCCGACTTCTCACTGCAGATAACGGGAATGTAAGACTTATGCTATTAATACTGCACTATTTTCACATTAATAAACAACAATTATGTGAAGCATTCACTCACAGCACGCTATTATTAAGCTTATTTTTTCATAAGGATTTTAATCAAGTTTATGGGCTGAAACCTGTGCAAAACCTAAAGAAAAGCTCCAAAACTTCCATACACCAGGATTCCAGCATTTCCACTGCGAGGTCACCAAACCCCATTTTGAATTTGTTGTTGGTTTTTTTCCTTCCACCCAAAGCACTGTGTTTTTCTGGAAATTTGGCAAGATTTAAGAGGTTTGAGATCTCAGGGGCTTTGGAAAACGAGAGGAAGTCTCTGTGATTGTTCTTATATTGCGTCATTGATTCTTCCTTGCCCATTTTCACACAGGGATTATTTCAGAAAGGACTAACAAGTGCATTAACAGATTAGCTCTGGCACTTCTAAAATATGCACTAGAGCCGTGAGTTTTCAACAAGCCTTATTTTGCAAAGGGGAACCAATAAATATAAAGAAATGCTGGTTTTGGTGAAAGAAATGCTTATGTTTTATTTGAGGTACTGTCAACTCTGATTAACATGCACGATGCTGAAGAAGAGGCCACCAACTTGACTGCATTAAGCTGCTGCAAATCACTCATCCTTCAACTTCATGGTGCTCTAAGAGTAGAGTTTACAATTTAAGACCTACGTTCAGCTCAGGCAACTCAGAAGAACACCAAACACTGGCACAAAACCTGCTGGCAACAGAGCAGTACAAGAAAAAGCAGAGGCGTTGGAGAGCTTATGCTTCATTTTAAACAGGCACCCCCTGTCTCCACATCACCAACGGTGCCTCTTGTAGAAGAAAACACATCCAGAGTGAGATGCAGACGTTATGTTTATAGCAGAGATTTGTTCTCGGGATTTCAAGGGATACCCATGGGCTTAGGCAGGTGGCACAAGCTGGAGCCCATCTACTTCGGCTACTGTTCTGCCCCACTGCAAATCCATCCATACACAGTGATAGTTGCTGGCTTGGAGCTACACTGATAGATTTAGGAAAGAGAGTGGCTAAAAAACCAAGCACAAGCTAGAAAGTCAAATTCCCAGGGGACTTGGCCATCCTCAGCAGAATTTAGGCGAAATGAACCTGTTCAAAGTCCAGCACAATACTGAAAATAGCTACGAGACCACCCAGGGATTGTTTTCTGTCAAGTATAAAAGGCATCACAGCATGGGTGGAGAATTTGGGTCTGGTTTCTTAGTCTAAAGCGGCTACAGTTTCAGTTTACCTACTATCAAAATTAATTTAATACTTCTTCATAATGCATTTGCACCTGCTATCTCCAACCAAGGACTGGGTTTTCATTATGGTACAGACTGCTGGATCTGCTTCTACCAGATTAAGTGACACTTTACCTCTGGTTACTAATGTGCAGGAGACCCATTGCTGACAAAATCTCCTTGGGCTAACACGGAACAAAAGAGATCGCTCCTATGCCCAAATTCATACAGCCCAGTGAACATCGGTCTAGGCACAATCTTGCAACATTACAAAGTTCATTGATGCTCAAGTATTAGAAAAAGAAAAAAGAAAGTCAATCTTTGTGCAATTTGTTAAACATTTCTCCTCAAATCCTTCTGTAATGTCACATTTCAGAGAACTGAAGAACATTCCGAAGGCGGCATGCCATGCAGATGTCTTCAGTTCCCCAGAAGGCTTGGTTCTCACCTGCCCCACAAAAGTTTGGCTTAGAGGAGCTGTGATTTTCATCTACTGGAAACCAGAGTTGCACTAAAACTCTTCTTGCTTCCCTTGCAACTTATACAACAGGATGCGGTGTGTATCTGCTTGGTCCTACACATTAGAGAAGTGTACATCTCAATTATTTGTTTGCTCAAGAGACTTTTCCAAATGGAGAGCAAAGGCTGGCTGAACACCACCTCTCTAAGGGCCAAGCAGCTCGTTCAAATAACACACGTGGGCTTTGCAGCATGAGATGAATTCTCAAGCCATCAGCTACGCAAGAAGCGTGGAGCGATGTACTTCATTAACCACATATCCTGCTGGATTATTACTGCTCCAATAAATAATAATTCCTGCAACTACTACTCATTTTTAAAAATCCCAGATACAGAGAATTGTCCAAGGAGGATAAAGAGAGTCTTTTGTTCTCCTCTGCAGTGGGGCACTCCATTGGCCCTGAGGACAGTCCAGTGATCAGCTTCTCGTACTCCAGCTCTCTAACTCTTTGCTCTTCCACCCTCCCGCTGTCAGAAATAATTACACTGCTCTTTTTCCTCAAACAGGCTCTCCCTAAGGTTTCTATCAGCACAACCACAGGGACCTGCTGCTGAACAAATCCAGCTGGAAACAATCCAGCCACTTCATTCACCTCCTTCTCCTGGCCCTTCCATTGTCCCAGTTCAGCAAACACTTATATATGAGATTTCCTTAAAGCACGTAGAACACTCTTGAGTCCCAGGGGACTACTCAGATACTTATCTGTGTGTTTCAGAGTAAGTTGTAGGAGGGCAAATTTATTTTATGCTAAGGTATTTAAAATGTGACAGTTGGGGTTTTTTTTTGTGAACTTCACTACATTATTAAGGGTTTGGAGCTGTTTCTTATTTTCTATGCCATTCTCACTAGAACAATTTCACAAGCCATAAATACAAGAAAAATACCTTGTTTTTAGTGTTCTGGGAAGTGTTGTCAACTGTAGAGATGATGGGTTAAGTAGGTATTTCTAAGGCTTCTCCATTTGCTCCTGATGACCTCAAAATGCCCCACCACTCTTTGAAAGAGCCCTAAGCTCAAATGGTTAGGGATGCAAAATGCTGTTTAAATGTAAAAAAATTATCAGCTTGTCAAGTATGAAAAAATCAATTGCTGAAGTTCAAATACAAAACCATTATGGTCTGAAATGATGTGTCTTATTACCAAGTTCTGCTTCAGTTGCACCAAAGTATTAACTCAGGATGGTTCTTCAGACAGTGCAAGCAAGTAGAGAAAAACAAACAAATAAACGAGGCCACATTCTGTTCTATGTTGCCATGAAGTCCACAGCTAAAATTCATACACGCTAATTGCATGACAAGTTTATTCAAAACACTTCACATCTATGTAGCAGCTTTGGTCCATAAGCTCTTCCTAGAGAGCTTAACAAGCAATATGTGAAATATAAAACCTGCAATATATTTCCCCTTATCCCATCGCCTGTTTCTTGGGAGAAGAGACCGACTTCCCCCGGTTACCCCCTCCTTTCAGGGAGATGGAGAGAGCGAGGTCTCCCCTCAGCCTCCTTTTCTCCAGGCTGAACACCACCAACTTCTTCAGCTGCTCCTCACCAGACTTGTGCTCCAAGACTCTCTACACATGGGTTATGGCCACATACAAGGACAAAGGGGAAAACCATCTAATCTCGTTAAGATTTCTCTAGATTTCCCATTCAAATTTAAAAAAAACAATCATGGAAAGTAACACCTTATGTTCCACACAGCCAGTTTCAGAAGGGATCATAGAAGTTCGAGTATTTTTATATGATAGCATTCCTTCCCTGGTTGACTTTTCCTTTCAGACACATCTTTTTCTTTTATCTCATCTTGGTCCTTTATCATACAATAAAGATTAATTTTGAATTTCTGCTGATTGTATGATCTTGGTCTTCCTGAACAAAAACGTCTTTTATGGGAGACATTAATATTCAGTGACAGCCCTGAACTTCCACTTTCAGAAAGGTTTAATAATTTTCTAAAACCTCTTGATTTTGTCACAATGAGTTGTATTCAGGCTAACTTTTCTACTTGTCTTGGACTATGTCATTTACCTTGAGCCTTGTCTGGGTAATAAGCATTAGTCAAGCCCCTTGTTCATTAAGTCACTAATTGCAATTTCTTTTCCTATTATTTATAACAGCTAACATCTGTGCAGAGCAGCAGCTTGGGAGAGAAGTGGTATGAAAGTACTTTTTCCTCATCACTGTCCATGCAATCCCTTGCCATTCACCCAAAAAAACCCAAACCAACCCCAAAGCCCTTTAAAAGTAGAAAAAGTAAATTTCCCTGCTTGGGGCTACACCCACTCTGGAGATGGTCAAGTTCTCAGGGCCTCAGCGAAAGGGATGAAAATTCAGCTCTGAACATACATCAGGACGTTGCCTTTGAAGCACAACTGCTTTTGCCAGACCAGGCACAGTGCTTCAAAACAGAAGCTTCTTTCCTCAGAAACTTGGGTGCAGACAACCCCACTTCCAGAGAGGGCTCCTCACAGCAGGAACCCAAGGTTAAAAAAATAAAAATAATTTAAAAAAAAAAAAAAAC